>PVJD01009266.1:0-64454 GCA_004026545.1 Mormoops blainvillei | reverse complement strand
GGCTCCGTGACTGCACCCCGCATAAGCCGACGTCCCCCGTGGTGGACGCTCCTTCCCATGGGACAAGCTTCTGTTTCCAAAGGGACTCAGAGGTTCAGGCACAGGCCACGCTTCAATCACTTTGACTCTTTGCTTTCTCCCATGGTTTTTCTGACTTATCACTGATGCTATGATAGAAATAAAAGTTACTGAGGAAAAAATAAAGGGTAATGAAAGGAACTGATTAAAGTGTAACGGCATCTAAAAATCAGTGCCTCTGACACTCACTTATCTGGAATCAAAGTTGCACTGCCAGAGGTCAGGACACGCCTGACACGACAGGACTGTGCAAAGGACCCTGTGAGAGACCCAGGACTGGGTGTGCGTGAGCGCGTGTACAAAATGGGCACAGTTTCCAACATCTTTGCCTTTTAATATAAGATTTGTTTTCATCATTTCTGAGTGTAACACATTTCTTCTAAAAATAGAGCTCTTTGCTTGTTCTGAAACTGAACTTCCACTTGGGGGTGAAGGCGATAAGGCTGACTGAAATTCTGGGGAGACGGTGCCAACGTGTCCTAGTCATGAACAAACTTTTCAGGGATTCAGGGTGCTCGCGGCAAGCAGTTCGTTTCAAATCCGTGGTACTGAAGAAGCGGGATGAAACGTTCCGAACCCCTGTCTGGACCTGGTGTGACCCTCCTCCCGGAACACATTACTGACCACAGGAAATCAATCACAGCTCACGTGGGACCAGATGGCATGCCCTCCCCCAGGAACAATGACAGAGGGAACCCGCACATGTGCCAGAAGACAACGGGGTGCCCCCCTAGCACTCTGGTTGAGGGTATAAGTGCACAAACACACAAGACAAGGGACGCAGGGCTGAGGCTAGCACACTCCCACCCTGGGCCAACGCGGACCTGGATTTAATATCACGGAACTCGCTGGGGTTTCCTCACAATACACGTTGCGTCAGAATCTCCCCCTGCCCCCAAGGAAGAGCCCAGTTAGCTCCTGAATCCAAAGATTCCCTTGATGTAGCCAGTGAGGCCGCTCTTGGTCTTCTGCTCCAACTTGTCCTCGAGCGGTGGGAAGGCCACGTGGTTGAGGGCCAGGTCAAAGAACAAGGGCTTGCAAGGGATGGGCCGGAACCCTGGCGGGAAGTGCACGAGGCTGGCCTGCTTGGTGACGAGGGAGGGGTCCAGGCAGAACGTCTCAAACCGCTCGACCAGGGGCTGGAAGTCAGATCACAGGGAGGGACGGGGTCGGCCACAGACTGACAGCAGGACAGGCACTGTGTAGCACACCCTGCTCGGGGCCTCTGCGGGCGACCTCAATCGATGCCCCCAAGCCTCCTATGAGGGAGGGCTCCCACGCCCCACGCCACGGCGGAGAGTCGCTGGCCCTTCGAGGCTGAGAAGGGGGCAGGCTGCCAGAGGTCTGTGTCAGGCTCAGAGCCAGGGTGCTTGCCTCGTTTGGGACCATCTGGGTGACACCTAATGAGCCTCACACAGGCAGCTTTCTGGCGTTTGAGTAAAAGAAGGTGGGCGGGGGGTGGTAGGGTATGTCCTTAGGACTAAAGGTCTTCTGCCCTACCCAGGAGTGCCCGTGCCTGGTGGGCTGTGAACCCTCCACTCTGTTCCTCCAAAGCCACGGCCCAGACCTACCTTATTGTCCTTGACCTGAGAGGTGGTCTCTGTTTGCTGGGAGTCACTTGCATCTGAAAGTTTCACAGGGATTCAGTAAGGACGGGGACTCAGCGAAGCAGATTCACAAATGACAGACACTACCACACATGCGGGCGCCAAACCCCAAGAGCAGAGGAGGTCAACCTGTGGGCGCGTCAGCCCTCTGCCTCCTGGGCCCAAACCTTGCTGCGAAGCCACGTGGGGCACCGACAGGAAGCCCCAGACTGGACGCCGGCACACTGCACGGCAGCTACGACTAGGGGGAGGAACAGCAGAGTGGTTCCTCTGAATTCTTCCTCGCAACTGGATGCCGTAGTGCAGCAGAAATAATGGCGGGGAGAATAAGAACCTACGGATTAACTAAACAACCCCTTTTCCTCTTCAGAGAGCAGCGCGGCGGTGTGAGAGAAGAGGAACAGTGGAGGGGGCTCTGGGAGACCAGGAGGCTCACCCAGGATGGCCGCGGCCTGCAGAGAGCACTTCTCGGACCTCACTTGTGTGATGAGCTCTTGCACGTCAGGCAGGTCCTGCAACGATTCAGAAACCGTGTGCTCATGAGCCGGGCGGTCGGAGAAGCACCAAACCAACCCGACGTCAGGCAATCCCACCGGTATTTTCACGGGATTTAGACTTTTAAAGCACTTCTCCCTATTAAAAAAAAAAGAAGACAACACTAGCCTGTCTCAAATGGGCAAAGCTCAGCCACGGATCAGGCACTGTGCCTGGACGAGCGCAACGTCAACAAACACGCGTGCCTCACTCGGTGTGCCTTCTGAGCAGTTCGCGTGGCTGCTGACCCCCCCTTCGCTGTGACCCTGGGGCAGCCCATGCTCACTTTACAGATAAGGCTGAAGGACGGAGAGGCCGCAGGACACGCCCAGTCGCACTCGCAGGGGCTGTGAAGCTGGCACTCACCCCAGGCGGCTGTCCCGAGCGCGAGGCCTTTCTGCTGCCTCCGCCTCCTCCCAGCAATATTCGGAGTGACCTGGAACGGGCTGGCAACTGCCGAAGCCCTCACATCGCTTATTCCCCGACACGTCCCCGGACCCACGGGCACACTGGGTAGGATGGGCCTTTGTAAAGCATCTCCTCCCTCCCGAAAGGAGCCATCACCCTTGTTGCCTCCACATCCCTCTGCCCACACTGTCTGCTCCCCCCACCCCCAGGCTCCTTCCTGCTTCTGCACCCATGACGGACTCCTGCAGACAGGCCTTGTGGCTGTGACCCCTCCTCAAGCCCTCTGAAGGCAGGACCTGAGTTTACACTTCAGCCCCCACCGCCAGGCCCAGCCACGTCCTGAGCACACGGCCAGAGCCTAAGAACGGGCCCTCCGGTACCGCCTGTGGCTATGCTAACAATAGTGCTGTCATTATAAGCCTGCGCGCTCTGACTGGTCTGCTCACAGTAGACGCCTGGATTCCCCAGGGCCAGGGGGTTCTTTGAGAGTCCCTGCATCACCACAGCAGACCGCCAGCGTGAAACGCTCGCTGCCACTAGACCGCTGGCACGAGAAACCACGCCACCGGCATTCTAGACGGGCACGTGCTTTCATGCCCACCCAGATCACCTGCGGGTCTTGTTAAATGCAGATCTCAGCTCAGCAGGCCCAGGTGGGGCCCGAGAGTCTGCATTCCAGCGGACGCCCCCGCGCTGCTGCTGCTGGCCCAGGCACCCTTTGCGGGGCGGGGCCTCGGCTCCGCGTCTCCGCCTGGCTGCATGAGAGTCAGGGGGCTTCCAAACCCCAACGCTCATCCCAGGCTCCCACACCAATTGGAATCAGAATCTCTAGGAGCAGAACCCAGACATACACTTTTTTCCCCCAAAGGCAGCAAATCAAGATAAATGGTGTGTGGGGACCAAAGAGGAATGTGAATCCAGGCATGTTTTTTAAATCTTCCCGGGCGATTTCAACATGTAGCTGAGTCTAAGAATAGGACTTCAGGTTTATTTTATCCGGAGGGATGGCTTCCCTTCTTAGAACCCGAGTCCTTCTCAAGCCGGGAACGCTGCCATGAGTTACCCAGCCTGCAGTTCCCGGGCACTTGGGGACATGCCACGTCCCGTGGTTGACCAGGCAAAGCCCAGCTCGATGAATGACAGCCCCCACAGAGTCTCCTGGCACTTCTCCTAGTTTAGAAAGGAGGACAAGCCCCCGACTCACCTTTAGGCTGTTCCGGAAGGCCCCAGCATCCGCAGTCACTTCATTTGCATACTTCAGGACCCTGTCGTACAGGACAAGGGCCTCGCTCCACTTCTTCACCAACACGTAGGACTGAGCAATAAAAAAACACCTGACAGGGAAGGAAAAAGAGCCACGGTATTCTAAAGCAACAATTTCCCAGGAGCAAGGCTTTCCTTGAAGTTTAGGCTAACTTAAATTTGGAAACAGGTTTCTTAACCTCAGAATCAATGCCTGGGAGACACCAACGTCCTCGATGCTGGCACGTCTGGTGAATGAGGTCGGCCTCGCTTGGCCCCGCAACCGGAGGGGGAAGCAAAATTCTAATATAAATCCCAGCCAGTGCCACATGCACAGCCAGGCCACCATCGTTCATCTCTGTTCATCTCTTTTTCAAAAACCAGATAAAAAATCCTCTTCCTAATGGAAACCTGTCCATTGGGACCAACAGAGCCCGGGGGCTGCTGGCCCGGCAGGATGGGAGGGCCCGCGGGCCGGCGGGTTGGGGGGGTCAGAGTACGGCGGTGTGAGAGCCAGAAAGAGAGGGGTTCCAGTTTGCCACTGTGTCCAGGCCCCCTTCTTGTTACGCAGCTCACACCCAAGTTAAAAACAACACGAGTCACTGAAAAAACTGAAAAGTTCAGCTTCCCCTCAGCTTCAGCTCGGGTTCCGCTCGGGCTCTGCTGGTCGACACCTTTTCCAACACTCGTCCCCTTCCCACTGGGAGGAAGGAGAGCACACATTCCATGTGTGTGCCCTCTGGCTCCCCCGGCCTGGGCAAAAGCAAACTAGGGCCACTGGAAACTCCCGCCACCACCCGAGACTCCCCCTGGTCATGCTGGGCTGACCGTCCTCTGATCCTGGGCAAGGTGACCTCACTGCCAGTGCCCCCAGGCTTCTGTCTACCCGTTCTCACCTGTAAGCCTTGTACACCAGGGTCCGGAGGCCTATCTCTCTGTGGAAGGCTTTGTCCTCCTCTAAGCCGGGGAGCTGAAGCAGTTCTACCAGGTTCTGCACAAGATGCAAAAAGAAAGACCATGAAGAAGAGGCCTCAAACTGCGTTTCTGACCAAAGGCCTTGTAAGAACAGACAAGGGCGGAAAGGAAGAACCTGAGTTTGGAGTGAAGGCGTCAGTCCGAGCCAAGTGACTTGGCAGTGCCCATGCCTGCAGCCCCTCCACTCTCTCGGACACCGAAAGCCCATCTGTCCTGTCTGACTCAGCTCACACCTCAGCCCTCCGGAGAGCAGCTCAGCTGGAGGGGCCGCCCAGCCCTGCACTTCTGCTTCGGCGCGGCCCACTCGCCTGGCGTCCCCTCGGACGCCTGTATGTGAAGCTACCTCACAAGCCTGCTCGCTGGCCGACTCCCGGTGGCCGAGACAGCGCGGCCTTGGCCTTGGGATGTGCTGTAGCACGTGGGGCAGTCCCGCAGGCGCTGTGCCCCGCAGGGGAGGCGGTGGGCTCGCTGGTCTGCCTGTCAACACACCGAAATGTCGGGGTCAGACTACCGAATGGGGTAAGAGCGAGACCTCTGTCTTTTGCTGAGACACTAGCGGCTGCTGATTATCTCTACCCTTTCGCTATGCAAAGTCTTTCGGTGTCCAACACATGCAAAGGCCGGGCCCTTGCTTTCCCAGTCCTCAAGGCCACCTGCAGGATGATGTCGTAGAGCCGGATCAGGTCCTGGGGCCGGGGGGCGCGCTTGCTGTCGTCCTCCGGCTGCGGCTGCAGCAGGGCCTTCTGTAGACCTCTAGCCATGTTCTCATTACGCTTGATGGCCGTTGACAGCTTGATGTACGTCAGGTAGCTGGAATGTACCACATGTCAGCTCAGGTTATGCTCAGGAAGCTGGCGTTCTGAGAAGAGCACAGGACCACAAGCTGGGACTGACCTGGGGGAGCATGGGGGTGAGGGCGTGTCACACGGCAGAGCTGGTCAGCCTGGTCCTCAAGCTTAAGGGGCCCTCAATTCTAGCTGCTGTCCAGTGGCTAATTTGTAGGGGACCAGTGTAAGACACCATGACGAAATCTGCTTTTAGTCACACAGAGCTACTAATCCCAGAGGCAGTCCTTCAGGCGATCCACAGAGAGCAAGCTCGTTCCTGGAGCAAGAGCTCGTTCATGGCCTGGCCCACGCTCACACTATGAGGGTGGCATGCTCACAGGACAGCTGCCCCCCTCGTCTGATGACCTGCTCTTCTTGGAAGAGGGACGGGTAGTCTCTTTGGATGGGTGCGCACATTAAACATGTGTGATACCCAGGACTGCGCACGACGCCTGCTCACTTTAACTGTACCACCAGGCGCGTCTCTCTGATATCTGGGCATAAAAACAGGGAAACCATTTAAAAATCTGTTTACGAAGTGCTTATGCCTCGAGATCCCCATCCTCCTCTGGCAGAAGACTGGAGGCGTCCCTGGGAAAGGATACAGAGGCCTAGAGATGGGAGGTCCGGGCATGGCCGAGGCCAGGGGCTCCATAATGAACCAGTGGGGTTAAAGGACTGTCCAGTTCTATGTGCTGCCTGGCCTCCTGGCCTTCCTCTCCTACTCCGCTTCCAGAACAAGAGCAGCCTGGTGCATCCAGGGCATCTGCCCTGCCCGAGAAACAAACCCTCCACCATTCTAGAGTCGGGGTCCTTGGTGGAGGGGCAGAGCCAGAACGCCTACAGGGAAGCCCACAGGTGGGGAGCTCCGTGTGTGAGTGCGGAGCCGCCGCCAGGCAAGCCGTGCACTTCACCAGAGTGGATGAACGAGACATTTAAACCTCTAACAAGGCGGAAGAGGTCAGGATCAAGAGGGAAAAAAAGCAACTTAGAAGAACCAGGCTTTGCAGGGAGCAGAAAACTTAAGGAAACTATTATTAATAACCCCAGAAAGATAAGGGAAGACTTTGTGATTGTAAAATTAGAACGAGACACTGTATTTTAAAAATAATATTCAAAGAATAGAGCTTTTAAAAACTGAAATAGTTCCTGAGAAAGCCACTGAGAAAGAACTGAGAAAGCCCACACAGGATGCAGATGGAGTGGAGAGGGGGAGGGGCGGAGGGCGGAGGGCGGAGCAGGCGAGAGGGAGCTGTTGTGGAAAGTGGCACGAAATGCCTCAGTCCACGACAGCAGCAGTGACACATGCCATCTAGAGACAGAAGATAAATGCCAAAAAACTTCGTCACAAGAATTAAAAATGGCTGCTTCTGAGAAATGGGAGAGGAGGTCATGAGACCAGTTTCCCCAAAGCTTTGAAGAAAAATCAGACTCTCAAACCAAGTTAACTATTATTCACAAAGTGCTACAGGGATTTAGATATATCGCTGTGAAGTTTTAGTAAAATACCAGAGCTGCCTGTTTCTGACTTGTTAAAGCTGGTCTCCAGGTCCTCCGCGAAATCCAGGACGCCGGTACTAGGTAGAGCTGAAGGTGGGCGAAGGGACTGAGGCCGGGGGCTTCACAGTCTGAAAGACCCGAGCCCCGCTGAAGCTGCTGGAGTCGCTACAAGGTTAGGGAGCTGGAGGCACTCCGGGCTCTGACTCTGTGGCTGTTCACTACACACAGGTCCCTCGGCCTCCTGGACCTGAGTTTCCTCATTGAGCTGTTAAAATACAGGCCATCTGAGGGCCATTCTTGCTCAACGGTCCATCCGAGTCATCGGCAGTCCATGTGACATTTGCATAACATCAAATATATCAAATTCCCTGAGAATGGGGACGAAGGCAAGGAAAAATGTTTCGGCAGTTTTGCTTTTATAAAAAAGCAAGGATGCTGGGGGACAGCTGAAAATATTGCCGGGTTCACCAACAAGGTATAAGCAAATTTTAATTTCTCAGTCACACGGAGAACAGAATCTGATGACCAATGGAGTTTTCCCAACTAATTTTATTTCTCCCCAGGAAGTTCCAAAAACGTCGTTCTTCCTTCCGCCTTTCTTCTGTGAAACAAATGACCCACTTTAAAAAAAAAATCAAACCTGACAAGGCGATATAGAAATGTACAGGAAAGAGCCCTGGCTGGTGTGGCTCAGTGGACTGAGCGCTGGCCTTAACAATAATTTTGTGAACCAAACGGTCGCTAGTTCAGTTCCTAGTCAGGGCACATGCCTGGGTTGCAGGCGTGTCAGAGGCAACTGATAGATGTAACTCTCTCACACAGATGTTTCTCTCACTCTCTTTCTCCCTTCCCTTCTCTCTAAAAATAAATAAAGTCTTTTAAAAAATGTACAGAAAAGAACAAAGGACCAGGGTAGTTAAGACACAGCCGAGGAAGCAACCGGTGCCAAGACCCCTGACAGGACCGTGGGAAGCCCTGTGCTGGTGTCAGTGCGCAGGCCTGTGAGGGAGCGCACGCACCCCAGCAAGGAGCGCGCGGCAGGGCAGGGAGGCCAGGGCCACCCGTCAGCGGTGCTGAGCAAGCCAGCGTCCTCACTCAAAAATAAACGCCAGAGGGAATTAAATTTGAGTTTAAATTGAACTTAAATGCGAAAGGGACAATGTCAAATGTTCAGAACACAGAGAAGGATGAGCACAGAGGAGGAGAGAGAGGAATCAACCGGGTGCTTCAAAGTCATCGGTTGTATTCCAGTTCTTATGCTGTAAAAAAGATTTTAAATTATATAAAGATCGGATTCCCAAGTGCAGTATATACACTCTTCTATAATAAAACATGCAGATGCATCAGTATCGTATACTGAATTATACATTAATACGCACACAAGCATTACATGTGCTCTTTTGTTCCAGTGATGTAGTTCACAATATTTAAAAAGTAGAAAGGACACAATGCTTACCTGTGCAGGTACTGAAGATTAGACACCTTCCCCGACTCCCCATCAAGGGTGTAATCCCTCTGTTTCTGCAGAACGTGAAAAGGGAAAGATGGAACAGCTGACCTTACCCTTGGCTCTGACTACCTCATTCAATGATGTGGTTCCTAAGGGCCCTGGAAGAAGTCCTTGAACATCAAAGACTTACTGGACACACTCTAGGACAGGGTCATCGGTTACCACTGAAAAGTGGACTTGGGTGAGCCAAGAGAGTTCAGAGTAATGGCCAGTAAGGCTTCGGGCCCGCAGCTCCCGGGGGCCAGACCCACGGCATTAACATGGGGCTGTCCACGGACCACGGATCCATTCAGGCCCAAGCTGGACCCCTGTGCAGGAGCCGTCAGCTCCTGCCTTTGCGAGTGGCTGAGTAAGAACCCCTTGGGGACGACCGCACTGCGGCTCCAGAGCCTGTGAGCTGTGCTCTCACGTGGTGAGAGGCCTGAAGCTATAATGAAGAACTGGTCTCTGGATGAGCCCAGGATATCCAGCGAGGTCCGATGTGATCACAGGCTCCTTCTCTGCAGGAGGCAGGAGAGTCTGTGATACAGTCAGACTGGGGCAGAGGTCAGAGAGGACAGAAGATGCCATGCTGCTGGCTCTGAAGACGGAGGAAGGGACCATGAGCCAGGGCAGGTAGGTGACTTTCAGGGGCCAGAAAATGCACGCTCTGGAATGCTAGAAATGCATTCTCCCCTACTTCCCCTTGAGCCTCCAAAAGAACTCAGCCCTGAGCAACCACTTCGACTCCCACCTTCCAGAACTGTTAAGATAATAACTTCATGTTGTTTGAAGCCACCAAGTTTGTGGTGATGTTACCGCAGCGACAGGGAACACACCGTGGTATCGCCATACCCATCACCCTCTGGGAGGTGCCCCTAAGCTGCTGTGAGTTCAAGGTCAATGATGGGGGCGGAGTTATGTAAGCACCTGCTCAGTGGATGAAGGAAAGTGTAACATACAAAGGCAGCTTTAATGTGAAAGGGAAGCAAGGTGCCTACAGCCTAACAAATATCTCCTGAACAATTTATACCCAACACACTGCGGCAGATGCTGAAGAAAATGTATCACTGCTTTTAAGACACTTACAGTCTTGAAGAAAGTATACCAAAGAAGTAAATATAAGACAATACACAAAATATTAAAAGGCAATTCCCGATTAACTATCGAAAATTTGGCTGTAAATATGAGCTATTCAGGAAACAGAGAGGCCTTCGTGGGCCAGGACGGTGAGGGCAGGCTGCTTGGAGGAGAAAACTAGGACTTCTACTCATGTTTATTTCGATTCTAAAAGCTTCATTTTAATGCGCTTTATGTATTACGAAGCAGCTGAGTAGTGAGGTACACCTTTACAAATAAACAGCAGTAAGTGCCCAGTTTTACCTCGGGAGAGCACTACCACAGGCGTCTGGAGGGCAGTGCTCCAGACCTGGAGGGCTCGCTGGGTAAAATCAGAAACAGGAGAAATGGAGGAGCAGTGAGAGAAGTCAGAAAGGAAGAGGAGGTAGGGTTTCTGGTGACAGAGAAGAAAGAGGCAAAATGGTGTGAGGGTTCCCAGATAACTGAACGAACTGCAGGGCTTTGCCTAGACAAAGGGGCACTGGAGACATCTCCCTGAGCTGAGACCGAAGGCTCAGGAGGTAACACAGGGAGCCGTCAGGAGAAGCAGGAGAGGGAGAGGACCCCTCGCCCTGGTGGGCACCGAGGCTTCTGCTGTGGCAGCCAAGCCCCACGGCTCCAAACAACAGTGGCTAGGGGTCCACGCACTCAGCCCACTGGGACCCCGCCCGGGCACGAGGCGCTCAGGCCGAGAAGGGCCTCAGCCCAGAGCAAGAGCCTGCAGCCCCGCTGACGGTCCTACCTGGTCTGGCTTGAGCTCTTCCCGCACGGCCTGGATGGCGTCCCGGCACTCGCTGAGCATGGATTCAAACAGACGCTCCTTGGTCTCTTCGCTTTCGGCCTAAACGAAGGCAGAACGCAGTCAAGGTCTTCCTTGGAGCGCTCTGACGGGAGGAGGGGGGCAGGGCTTTGACTCCCCCCATTGCTCACCCAACAAGTACCCCAAATCGGAGAGCATTTCAGTTGTTATTCTGCACCATATAAAACTCTTCCTATAGTCACATTCATTATTTATATGAAAATGGGAATTACATATACATATATATATATATAAATAAATGAAGTGAACGTACTGAAAAAGTACCCGTTTAACCACCTGAAACTGTCTGTCGGGCAGCAGATGCTTCAATTGTTTCCGGTCATAGAACTCCCTACGCCCTCCCTGCCAAGCTCCCGCCTCTGCTGGGGGCCTGCTTGGCGTCCCGAGGGTCGTGCAGGAGAGGCGTGGAGCGCGGCTGCCGCGCACGGAAGTATACCGGAAGCGCCTTCTCCTTCTCCCTCCAGCACAAACTGTCAAATTCTGCTGTAGGCCGGCAGAAATCACCCTAACAAACGTGACCCGACAGGCCCCTTCTGCATTTCTTCTATGTCTGAGCAAGTAGGTGACATTGCTAGTCAACCCCAATCAGAAATACACTCTCTTCCGCATCTCTTCACCACCGAAATTCTGCATTCGGACACCCCATACGGCTCTGCTGAGAACACCTTTAGGGCAGACAAGACTGACAAGCACACGTTGACAGTTCCCACACGGCACAGGGCTGTGGGCCGTGCAGAGACCAGCGAACTGAGAACAGGAAAAAGGGAAAAGTGATTCATTAACTGAACGAGTACCTGCCATACCACATCATCATTCTAAAGAATCCGACTGAGCAGGTGTAAATGGACGAAAGGCAAGAAGGAGGCGAACTTGTGTCACTGGTGGACCCACTGGGCCATTCAAAGGTCAACATTCCATTATTATATTTGACTTTCCACAGAAGCTAACATCCAATCTGATCTCCTGACATTCAACTGACCTCTAAGAAAGCCCTAGAGAAAATGTAGTACTGCCCACTCCTTTAAGAGATGGGTGGTAGGGGTTTCACATGTTCTCTTAAGAACTCTTATGTTTTTCCTAGTTTTCAGTGTGGGGAAAAAACCTTCCCTGCGAATTATCCAGTATAAATCACACATGCTTTTCCATTTGTAAGTCACCTGCCTCTCCTGTGGTCCCCTAACTTAGGGACACACCAGGGACACAGCCATTCTCTGGATCTGTGGAGGCAAACATGGCCACCATCAACTCACAGCAGCCCAGGGCAGCGCTATCTGTCCAAGGGGACTTTCTGTGGTGACACAGATGCTCTGGACTTGTGCCCTCTGATCTACCAGGTGTCAGCCACATGGAACTGCTGAGCACTAGAAATTTTCATTAATTTAAACTTAGCCATATGGGTTCAAGTGGCTACTGTGCTGGACAGCGCAGCTCTGGAGAAACACACGTCATACAAAAACACTGTTAAGCACCTCAAGTTACAAGATGCTTTATAATCATTTCATCGAACTTGCTGGCCAATTTTCTAAGTAAAAACCCCGTAGCGTCCGACAGGGCTGCCATGCGATAGTTTAGCAACTGAAGTAATGTATGAATAGACTTGGCACCAACCATAGGGCCACATCCTCCGCAGGCCGGACGACTCTGCACCAGTTCTGATACCACACATGCCAGCAAATATGCCACCGACACCCTCCTGAGACGGGCGGGGCTGGGCGGTTGGGGCAATGGGTGTGGAAGTTAGATTTACCGGTTACACAGGACCTGCCTCCTTCCCTGCAGGGAGGGTAGGGCTCAGACGCGAAAATGGAAACGCTGCTACGCCCCCCCACGGCTATGTGCCGCCTTCGCCCCGAGTGAGGGCACCGCCGCCCCAAGGTGCTGCACAAGGCCAGACTCCCACTGCTTCCCCACATTCTCCTCCACCGGCACTTTAGAGAAGTATGAAGCCGCAGGGAAGGGGGAGCCTATCTGAGGGGCAACTTCGGCCAGTTGTGCGCAGGGACTCAGCCACTACTCTCCGGAGCAGAGCTTCTCACGATGCTCCCTGGGCTGGGTGCATGTCTCCAAACAGGGAGCTCTAAACATATTTTGCGACTTATTCTATAAACCTGTCTTGGAGGCTAAGATAATTCTTAGGAAAGAGAAACATCTCTATACAGGGAGAGCGGGTCCCTCGGACTCCACACGTGGGCCTCCCAACCCTCGCGGTGAGCTCCCGGCTCCGCACCGCAGCCTGCCGGTCTCCCAGGTGTGTCTGTGACACAGAGGAACCGCGGGCCCAGAAGGAATGTGTTATTCGTGAGTCCTAATACACATATTCCAGCTCGATGGTTATAAAACTTCGCACACCCCAGGATGTGGCTCGAGGTCACCTGAAGGCTGACAAGGACAGAGGAAGGCCAGCTGCTGTGTGTTTTATGAACTAGAGGCGCCCTGCTATTAAAAACAGACTTTCAGATTGTTTTCACTTGTCTACGAAAACTGCTGGGAGGGGGTATGACTAAGAGACTGACAAGGCCAGTCTGACCACATTCTCCACCGCACCCATCGGATGGGGACCAAGCCCCAGCCAGCCTGCTGAGGTCTAGAAAACACTACGGATACCCGGAAATGGGGGAGACGAGCCTCACTTAAGAAGAGATTTTTTTTAAAAAGAGAAGGATAAACGGTCTCCTTTCCACTCAAACATGAGGATATTAACCATGACTTGATAAGACTCATCAAACCTGCAGACACTTTAAACCTGCCCCCCTGCACCCCGCCCTGGAGCTGCCTCACAGCACAACCGCAGTGCCGACCAGGCAGTAATGCAGCAACACAGAAATAAATTTTAAAGTACGGCGACATTAAAGACATGAAGACTTAATGCTTGGCTGGAGAGACTCAGGATTTTGCAACTGGGTTTGGCAGCGGATTCACTCTCAGATCCAGCCTAATCAGTCCAATGTTTTAGCTCCCAGAATTATTTCTTCCTTCCACTCTCTTCAGTAAACTCCCACGCTGTTTCAGCGTTTAAAGTCACAAAAACCTCAGTGAGCAGAAACTAAGAGCTGGGGCTGCCAAGTCCCAGCGCCCCGGCTCCTAGAATGCAGACGCCAGGCTCAGGCGGGCAGGGGACCCTAAAAGGAGGAGCCCGCCCACCACGGCCAGACTCCCAGCTTCCCCAGCAGAGAGCTCAGCACAACAGTGAGCCCGGGCAGGGGGGTGAGGCCAAGTCCCAGCCGGCCAAGCCAGCTGACAGTGGCACCAAGGGGCAAGTGGTTCTTCCTGGGGTTCATCTCAGATGGCCAAAGGGCACTCTCCATATTTCCTAACCCATATTCTCCATATTTCCTAACTGGTTCCTCAACTCAGTGGGCGCTTAATCAGCTAGATCTGACATCTAAGGATTTCATTACCTTTGACACTGTATTTAATTATTTTATTTACCAGTTGGACTTGGTATACGTGTGATAGAGGGAGGACGTGAGGCACTAAACTGTTTTCATTATTAAAACCCTACCAGAATTCTCGGGGATTAATATAAATTTTGTTTGATCTACATCTTTTACCTCTACCACATTATTCAGAGGTCTCTGATACTCGGAAGTAACCGTAACACATCGTAATATTATTAAATCCAGAGATAACTGTATTCCCCACAACTAGGATAGTAAGTAGATAATTAATATGAGGTAACACTACAGGGCCTACAAATACGAAAATGACAAAGGAATATTAAAAATTTTGTCAGCAAATTAAACATCTTCGTGAAATTAACAAATTCCTCTGAAAAATAAAACTCATCCAAACTGACACAAGGTGAAACAGAAAATCTGAATAGCCCTGTATCTTGTAAAGGAATTATATCTGTTTAAAACAAGCAAAAATAAATTTTAAAAACCTTCCCTCAAATTATGCTGTACACTTGAAACTAATGTTATGTCAATCCTATCCCCCCGAAACAAACAAAAAACTTTCCCGCAAAGAAAATGCTATTCCCAATAGTTTCACTAATGAATTATAACACACATTTAAGGGGAAAAAAATACCAAACTACATAAATTCTTTCAGAAAACATAGGAGGAGCACCTCCTAAGATGGTTAATGAAATATGTATAACCCTGATGCCAAACCCTGAAAGAGACATTACACGAAAATTAAATTACAGGCCACTATTCTTCATGAAAACATGCAAAATTCTTAAAAGTAACAAATCAAATTAGCAATACATAAAAATACGATGCATCATAACCGAGTGGGGTTATCCTAGGCATGCAGCTGTTGGTTTAACACTGAAATTAATCAATGTAATTCGCTACATTAATAGGTTCCAAATATCCTTCAGCCTTTAAGATTTGAAACTGTCCTCACATGGTTCCTTCCAACCCTTTGATCGCATACACAATTCAAACACTGCATCGTATCTTGCGGAACAGCAGTTAAAAACCCATACAATATTCCTAGTGTAACTGCACATCACAATTTTTGCTGGCACAGGAATAGCCTTACGTTAGGTTTCCTAACGGCCCGATGTGACCCTGGAGCAGCTACATTTAGCCCTGAAAGCCTGCAGTAGCTAGGGCAGGAAACCTTGGCTACTAATCCTGACTCACCTGCAAGAAGAAATCTCGGGCCAGCCCTCCCTGGCTCTGTGTAAAGCACACCCGGAGTGGGGTTGGGTGGGGGGAGCTCTCACCCTTGTGCGCAGAAGCACTTGTGTGTTTTTAAAATGTATCACTTTCAGGACTGAGCTATTAGAGCATTGCAAAGAGCTATTTATTAAAGGACTGTTTTCTTCTTGATAAGGACTCTAAATACTGTAACAAAACACAGCATGTGAAGAAAAAAGCCTATCAAATACATTGAGATTCTTTTTCTCTCTCTCAACCTGACTTCTCTGGGTAGATGCTTAATAATAAACAAAAGCTTTAAAATAAACATCTTCTGCATTAACTCAAGATTGAAAATTCTTAATTTAAACAACTTTATCCAGAAAGATGTCCAATATACTGCACTTTGCTGTGTATAATGGGCTCCCATGTATAATGTGTAACCATATTTTTGGCCCAACTTTCAGGAAAAAACTTTTGTTTAAAATTTTTAATTCAATTATTTATTTTTATTTATTTAGAAACAAAATCAAGCATTGTGTTCCAGGGTATTATTTTGCATATGGATATTGTTATTGCTTTTTAGAGTTACACTTTTAACACACAGATATAAATAAAAGAATTTAAAACATTTATATAGATACAGGGTTAGCACTACCCATGTATAATGCGCATCCTTATTTTTCCCTCAAAAACTTGGGCAAAAAAGTGCACATTATACATGGCAAAATATAGTATATGTTTAAATTTACATGGTACTTTACCCTGGCTGGTATAGCTCAGTGGATTAAGCACCAACCTGCAAACCAAAGGATCACCAGTTCGATTCCCAGTCAGGGCACATGTCTGGGTTGCTGGCTAGGTCCCCGGTTGGGG
This sequence comes from Mormoops blainvillei, assembly GCA_004026545.1. Taxonomy (NCBI): domain Eukaryota; kingdom Metazoa; phylum Chordata; class Mammalia; order Chiroptera; family Mormoopidae; genus Mormoops; species Mormoops blainvillei. Next base: position 48,387 of record PVJD01009266.1, on the reverse strand, counting down.
GCATGTGAGAGACAACCATATACTGATGTTTCCCTCTTTCTCTCCCTTCCCCTCTGTCTAAAAATAAAATCTTTAAAATAAATAAATAAATTCACATGGTATTCTAATTTTAGGCAATTTATTCTAGAACAGTAACTCAAAAAATGGAAAAATCCATTAACACAGATTTGCTATATCATTATTTATAGTTTTGTGACAGCCAATAAAATCTTGAGAATTATTTTTTTTGATTAAAAATTTTAAAAAAAATATTTTATTTATTTACTTTTAGAGAGAGGGGAAGGGAGGGAGAAAGAGAGGGAGAGAAACATCAGCGTGTGAGAGATACACTGATCGGTTGCCTCTCACATGCCCCCAACCGGAAACCTGTCCCACAACCCAGGCACGTGCCCTGACTGGGAATCGAACTGGCAATCTTTGGGTTCACAAGTCAGCGCTCAATCCACTGAGTCACACCGGCCAGGGCTCTTTTTTTTGAAGATTTTATTTAGCCCTGGCTTGTGTGGCTTAGTGGGTTGAGCACTGGCCTGTGAACTAAAAGGTAACTGGTTCAATTCCCAGTGAGAGCATGTGCCTGGGTTCTGGGCCAAGTCTCCAGTATGGGGTATGTGAGAGGCAACCAGTTGATATTTTGGTCACACACTGATGTTTCTCTTCTCTCTCTCCCTCCCGGCCCCTCTCTGTAAAATTTACTTACAGAGAGAGGGGACGGGAGGGAGAGCAAGAGACAGAGAGAAACATTAATCAGGTGCCTCTCGCGCACACCCCAAATGGGGACCGAACCCACAACCCACACACATGCCCTGACCGGGGATCAAACTGGTAACGTTTTGCTTTGCAGGACGATGCCCAACCAACGGAGCCATGCTGATCAGGGAAAATCTTGAGAATTCTTAAGCCCAAAGGACTTGCTCCTGATCTCCCTGAGAATCTTGACTATTTAATTAAGAAAGCTGTTGCTGTTCAAAAGTGCCCTGAGAAGAACAGAAAGGATAAGGAAGGATGCTAAATTCCATCTGATTCTGCTCAAGAGCTGTATTCACTGGTTGGCCTGATACTATAAGACTAAACGAGCCTTGGGCGGGGGGCTCTGTTGGTTGGAGCATGGTCCCTTATACACTAAGAGGCTGCGGGTTCAATCCCCAGTCGGGGTGCGTACTGGAGGCTACCAATTGTTTCTCTCTCTTTCCCCCATTACTCTCTCTAAAATCGATAAAAACAAATCCAGGTGAGGATTTAAAAAAAAGTTTCTTAGACTTGTAGTTTAAGGGAAAAAATAAACTTCCTGGTACTGTTCTAGTTTTGTCATTTAACCGAGCAGAAGAGCGCCGGGAGGGGCAATCTGCAACGCAAAGGCACAAGGAGGGTCCGTCTCTGAAGGCTGCCCCCAGCCCGAAGCAGTTACCTTGGAACAAGTCACTGAAAAGTGTGGAGGCTTAAAACAACTCATCAGCACCACTAACGAAGTGCCCCCATACGCACATTATTCGGGGTCACCGTCTTACACCGGAATCGCATGAAAGAAACACCACTCGTCCTTGGTGAGCCTGTGGACACGCTGAGCTACCCGGGGTGTTTTTGGTTGGTTTTTGTTTTTTTTAGAGGCTCTTTGCTTCATAGGGGGAGGAGCTCTAAAAAGTGCCTTAATCATCATCTACTTTGTGCAAACCGAGAGCACCAGGATCTTTAGAAACTCACTTAGTTGTTCACACCCTCAAATAGGCAACAATTATGTCAGTGAGCAGCTTCGCACGAATATTCCATATATACCACACATCAGACAGGACGTTCTGGCTTCGCGAGGCTGCGCCTTTAGGCCGGGGCGGCCAGGACCAGAGGCCGGAGGCGGGGGCGCCTAACAGGCAAGCTGCCGCACCGCCTGCCGGGCCAAGCCGCCCTGAAGCCAGTCTTTTACTGCTCCCAGTTTTATGTCGGCGGTCACGGTCAGTTTCTTTGCCTTTTAAAAAGAACCTCCCCTCTATAAACTCAGCTCTTAAAATAATTTTATTCAAGAGGGTGCATCTTGAGACTGTTACCAAATCCCCAACAGAATTAAGATAAATTTCTATTTTGTGATAAATGAACAGCAACAAAATACTTCATTTTAAACATAAAACACATTATCTCTGCAGATTCAGACCAAAGAGAGAATAGGTACTTCCTCTTTACCTGAGCAATGGCTGCCTCGTTATCAGCCAATCCCAACAAAAAGATCCTCACTTTATCAATCTTCACCGGGACCGTCCTTGCCCTCCATTCCACTTCACTCATGGTAGCGGCCTGTTTGGCTCGAGTCTGAGTGATCAGTGCCTGGAAGGGAGGGTCAGAAGGTTAAAGCTTGGTCTGATGGATATGAGTGACTGAGGTGAAGTACGAAGAGATTAGCATCTGTCTTTTTCTATAGCCAATGTACTACACCTTATAAAGTAGAATATACGTAAATTTCTATTTGAATTCTTCCTTGGTTTAATATGTCTTGGCTTATAGAAACTCGAATTTTAAAAGGGCAAAACAGAAGGTTAAAAAAACCATCACTAAGTTCTGGTAAGGGCATAAGGAGAAAGGCAGAACTACACCCCAAGCAGAACGTTAATTAGTAGAAACTTAAAATATCTGTCAATATGTATCAAAAGCTTCCAAAACATTCAATTCCACTTTTAGGAATTTATCCTAAGGAAATAACTAAGAATGTGCATAAAAACTAGAGACACAGATTCACGGTACTACTGTTGACCGCTCAGTGACAGTGCAGCGGTCAGTAAAGCAGACTTCGAAGCAGTACCATGCGCCCTTCAAAAGACGATGTGGAAATGTACTTGTTAAAATGGAAAAACTGCAAGCGACAGTATATTTTTAAAGAATGTTACTAAATAGTGTATACTGAGATCCCATTTTTAAAATACATGCCTTTTGCCCTGGCTGGTGTGCTTCAGTGGATTGAGCACTGGTCTGCAAACTAAAACATACAGGTTCGATTCCCAGTCAGGGCACGAGCCTGTGTTACGGGCCAGGTCCCTGGCTGGGGGTGTGCGAGAGGCAACCAACGTTTCTCTCACACATCAATGTCTCTCTCCCTCTTTCTCTCTCCCTTCCCCTCTCTCTGAAGTAAACAAATAAATTCTTTAAATAAATAAATAACAAAACACACGCCTTTTCCTCCCCTAGACAAAGTCTGCGAGTTATTCGTCATATTGTCAAGAGTGACTACCTCCGGGTGGTGACCTAGGTATTTTCTCCCAACCCTTCATATTTACTACTTTTTCTATGAGCCAATATTGCTTAGAAAATAAATGTAACATAGTAAAAACGTTGAATACTTAAAAGTATTAAATGAAAAAAATTTTACTACAAGTATATAGATATAAATATGCACATATTAATAGCAATTATATTGGGTGGTGGGATTACTTCTTTTTCTGGACGTTTTTAAACCAAAGACTTTTCACAAAAATGTGCATGTTAGCTTACCTCCAATTTTTCAGCCAGGAGACCCTCAGTGCCCCCGGACCTCAATCTCATCTGCATGAGTTCACTGATGGCTGACTGGTCCCCTGAGAACGAGAGAGAGAGAGAGAGAGAGAGATAAGAGTGCAAAACCAACCCTGAGGGGTCTGGCCTGTTCTCTCCGAAACCACACGGCCGAGTTCCGCCATGACGGCGCCCCCCTCCACAGGCACGCGCAGTGCCCACCCCGGCCCCGGACGGAGCTCAAGGGGGCACCGAAGATGGCGGGGCCGAAACAAAAGCAAAGGCACTGCCTTCCGCGATCTTGAGCAGGGCTGACTGACAGCTCTGCCTTTTTTTTTCTTTCCTTGTTTTTTTAATTTAATAATCACTGTATTTTTTTCCCATTAAGTTCTACCTTTTTCATCAGCCGAAGCCCAAGTCAAGGACGGAAGGAGGGGAAAGGGAAGAAAGTTACATTAAAGCCAGGCTCTCTGGGAGGGGCCGCCCGGTCACTCACCGATGTTGTACGCGCAGTAGCGGATGTTGGGCGAGATCTCCTCCACGCGCTGGTGGTACAGCACGGCCTGCTCCTCCGTGAAAGCGCTGGCGAGCTTCTCGTAGATGGTTCTGGGAGGAAGGAAAGCCCAGGTATCACAGCTGCCTTCAGCAAGACAGTAAACTCACAGGGAGCACAGTGGTTAAAGACAAAACAGGGCACTTGGAGGCCCTCCTACGACTACCAGAGCTGGCGTGTTCTGAGGAGGACAGAGAATAATCAACATTTCTAAAGGGAAGAAAAACAAGAAACTGTGCTAACTTTCACAGAAACAGTCACCAACACTTACTTGCATTTGTTAAAAGCCTCAATGGCAGCTTTCCATTCTTGATGTTCAAAGCGCAGCATCCCTGAGAGGTAGGCCGTGTACGCCTGGGGGCGACAGGGAGGGAGAAACTGCTTCCGCACCCGAGGACCTGTCACAGCTTAACCTCCTCAACCCGCTCCGAACTTGGGTTTCAGGGATACAGATATTCAGGTTGACTTTGAAAGAGAAAAACTTTCCACTGATCAAATGGGAGACGCAGGTAATTTGTTATGATTCATTTATTTCCTTGGAGAGAACTTCAAAATAAAGGAAATTTGTTTTCTTCATTTGACTTAAAACCAGTTTCTGGCCCTTGCCGGGTGGCTCAGTTGGTGGGAAAGTCGTCCCGTGCACCAAAATGCCGTGGTTTCGATTCCCGAACCCCCATGCCTAGGTTGCGGGTTCAAGCTCCAGCTGGGGCACGCATGGGAGGCAACTGATTGATGTTTCTCTCTCTCCCCCCCCTTCCTCCCTCTCTATAAAATCAATAAAAACATATCCTCAGGTGAGAATTAAAAAAAAAAAATGCGAGGTGTCTTTAAAAGTTAGAGCTAATTATTAAAAACCAAGAGCTCAAAACAAGAGACAGGAACTTCACCCTGAAAAACCAAGATCAGTTTTTCTGTCTCCTGACTATCAATTTATAACCTAAGAAGCTCTATTCTGTTTAACGGTATTTTTGGGTCACATCTCTGATCTCCAGACTAAGGCGGGGCTGATGCCGAAACACTCACCTGCGCCTCCAGCTTGGTCTGGGCGTCCACGCGGTTGCTCTCGCACAGCCGCTCCAGTTCCTCCGCGTGCTTCACGGCCTTGCGCAGGCGAGACAGCAAGTGGAACCGTTTCCGGGGTTCGGTGTTGGCTTCCTGTTTGAGCTGCATGGCGTAGCTCCAGGCTCTTTCAGCATCCATCAGAACCAGGAGCAAGTACCTAAAACATGGACGAGAGCCAGCGAGCTGAGCAATCAAGGCCAGGAGCACCGGGCTCGGGCGGCCCCGGCACCTCCGCGGCCTCTCGGCTTCTCCCTCCGTGCTCCTGGGCTCGCCTCCCAACTCCTCTCCTGATATCACCATGACTCCCAAATCAGCATCTCTGGTCCCGATTCTGGCTCCGCCTCGGGTTTCTAACCAACCATCAGGCGCATCTCACTGGAAAGCCTGCTCCCACTTCACGGTTGGCAAACCGAGGCTGGCCGTTCCCAAGCTTCAGCAAGCAGAGGCAGGCCGTCCAAACACACAGTCTGGCCTCAACTTCCCACCAACACCTTCCTCCTCCTAACCCAGTTAGAAGCCAAGGTGTCAAGAGGCAATATGCTGAAGTGGCGAAGAAAGAGGCTCTGGCGTCTGGCTTGGACTCCTAGTGCCATCGCTCACTAGCTATGTGACTTCGGGCAAAGTACTGACCCTTCTGTGCCCGACTATCCCACGCAGTAGCACACGAAATACACTAGTGAATCTCTTTAAACTACTGCCTTGATTCATCTTCCTTAAACGACGGCTGACCCTTTTCTCTCCAAAATAAAGGTTCTTGCTATTATAAGAGACTCTTCCTAACCTGATCACATCAGATTTATCCAGCGCGTCCTGTCCCAGCCCATCATGGTCCCTATGCTCTAGTTTCCTGGCTGTCTCCACACACCAAGCTCCCAGCCTCTTCACTGCCTGAGCAGAGGCTGACAACTGTCCAGAGGTGACAGTGCCTAAACATCACAGACACCACAGCGTCATGTTCCCCGACACAGCGTTCTTTTGTCTCACAAACCCGTCACAGTTCAGCCTCTTCTGTGCAGGCTCCTGGCTCCCTATTAGGAACCATCAAGCCACCTCTCCCTTCCCAGGCTTCAGAGTCAATGACACACAAAATGGCATTTTTACTGTCTTGCAGTGCTTCCTGTTTTGTACTTGACCAGCATCTCTCAACAAGATCACAGGCAACAGGTGTTAAGAACTAGGCTCCTAACTCTTCTACACCCAGTATGGCATCTAGCTCAGTCCTGGCCACATACGAGACTTTTTGGGGACAGGACACTTTTTTTGGTAAAGAACCCAACAGTAAATATTTTAGACTCTGGAGGACATATGGTCTCTGTCACAATCTCTGTCATTGTAGCACAAAGCAGCTGTAAACAACACTAAACAAGTAGTGTGGCTGTGGTCCAATAAAACTTTATTTACAAGAACGAGTGGCAGGAGGACCAATCTGGCCCACAGGCCAAAGTTTGGGGAACTGACCTAGAGAGCCTCAACACGCGTTGTTTGACAGACGAATTCTTCGGCAAATATTAAGCACGGGTGCACTCAGCACTGAAACACGGAACTCTTCTGTAATAATTTACACACAGCCAGATTTCACTTAACGTATGCTGAGATAGGTAAGCACGCTGAAATCTGCATTCTAGAAACCTTACCCAATGCCTGGTTGGATTTTAACCGCTGCCTTTAACACTTACCATTCCCCACAGTTCTTGAACAAGTTCTTGAGCCTCAGTTTCCTCATCCTATTATAGCATAGCAACAGTAAAAATACCCACTCCACAGAGCTGCTGAAGAGTCACGTGAGATATTCAAAGAGTCGGGCACAATGTCTGGCCCACTGTACTTGTTCAATAAATGTATCAGCAGAAAGTAATATTTAGCACTGAGCAGTCAATACCTGTTATCGGTCAGGAGATCTTCGGTCACTTTTTTTCCTGTGAATTTGTGTCTGTTCCCCATCTTGAAGTTGAGTGTTTTCCGGAGACGTCTTTGTCTACGGGAACAGTAGCCCCTGTACAAAACCACAAACAAAAAGTATTCAGCCGAGCTGACAATACTTTCAACAGTAAATTCTATACCAAGGTAAGGTCAAAGGTTTAACATGTTCTACTTAGAGTTACTGTAGATGCCACAGATCACCTTGCGAACATTCGCTGAGCTGAAACACGCAGGGCTGTCTACCAGTTTTCTGGTATCACAGAAAACATGAGTAGACAGCGGACACAGTGGCCATCCGTTCTCAGAGAGCCCACGCTCTAGTTGCGGCAGATCATGCAGCTACGATGGTGACCGAGAAAAGTGCGCAGGCCCTGGCTGGGTGGCTTAATGGGCTGGAGCGCCGTCCGATACGCCAAGGCTGTAGGTCTGACCCCTGGTCGGGGTGCATACAAGAATCAACCGACGGATGGATAACTAAGTGGAACAACAACTCACTGTTTCTCTCCCTTCCTCTCCCTCTAAAATCAATCAATAAAATTTTTTTAAAAAAAGAAAACAAGACAAATGTCAAATCAAATGTAAAGGACACGAGTAATCATTCTCTTCTTACTAACCTTTTCACTGGAGCAGAATGAAGGGTTTTGAAGGAAAGAGCAAGACCCCCACGCCAGCCCCTCCTGTGCCCGCGCGGCTCTTTACCCTTATGCCGGTTACGCACGGCGCACTGTGATTATGTTCCTACACGCCTGTCTCACTAATGAAAGCTCCCTTACTACAAAGATGATTTTATTTTCAAATTTCTGAGCACAGTGCCTAACATATACACGTTCAGTAAAAGTATTCTGACTAGTGTAAAAATACATACGAAATTTTACCAAGCCTTAACCAATAACAGAATATAATTTACAATACAGAATAATATTTAAATGACATTTTAGCACCTAAGTCTTAAAGCTACCAGGGTATAAGTTATTAAAAAGAAAAATAATAGTTTGCCTGAATCTATAAACTAGGTCTTTCCCCTCAATTCATAAATTTTGCTTTGTTATCAGGCTTTTACATAAAAATCAAATGGAACACATACATTATGGGGAGAAATATAAATTAGTAAAAAAATGTATGGCAATATGCATACATTTATCAAGATCCAATAGTCATACTTCCTGAACCAACAGTCTACTTCTATACTATTTTATATTCAAGAAATAATCAGAAATACAAAGAGGTTTGAACAGAGATTTGGGGAACAAATATTTTAAACCTACAAAACTAGCTATCGCATCCATAACCAACTTGGGGGAAAGGCAAGCAAACTGTGGTGCGCCTGTGCGTTGGGTTTTTGCCTACATGCAACTAATAAGAATCACGTGTAGAATATTTTTATAGGCAAAAAAGCAGGACTCAAAGTTGTATATACAGTAATATGCGGAAGCGTATGAAAAGGTGCATAGAAAAAGATTATAAAGCCGAAAATACTACTTGGTAGGCACACACATATGAATATATTTATGTATTTAAACATATAAAAATGACTGAAAGGTACACATTGATGTCAGTTTTATGTTACATATATTTTACCACCAAAATTCAATCAAAATGCAATGCTGAATAAAATAAATAACTAGAGAAAAACAGAAATTGGAATCGGCTAACATCCAATCAACTGGGGACAGACAGGCAGACTGTTGCCCACCCTACAACAGAGCTCTACCAAGCGACACGTGAGGTGGAAGAAACAACATGAAAGGTCGCATGCAGTAGGATTCCACTGATATGACATGCTGAAAAAAACAAAAGTATAAAGACAGAAGTCAGAACAGTGATTGGTAGGAGCAAGGGGTAGGAAGAGTGGACTGACTACAGGGGAACTTTCTGAGATGATGAAGATGTTCTATAAAAAAAGATTTTATAGTGGTTATCTAACTATACACATTTGTCCAAAGTCATCGAACTGTATACCTGAAAATGATGAATTTTAATGTATATAAATAATATTTCAATATACCCAAGGAAGACGGGAACATGTCAAAGGACATAGTAGCCAACGTAAAGGGGTTTGCTGGCCAAATCGAAGTCAATCAGACCATCAAAGTACATGTGATAGTATCACCTTACAACTCACAGAGTCAAACAGGAAACTACGAGTACATATAAATATGGTAAAAGTTTGACGAAGAATGGAGTTTTACAGTTTCAAAATATTACCTAACAAAAACACTTCGGAATTACAAAGGGGAAAGGAGTAACTTGCCAGTGGCGAAGACCGGCAACCCCCGCCTTAGTCAAGTGATTGAAGGGACCGTCGGTGGCGGAACAAATGAAAGCTGTGTGCCACCAGGTGGTAGGAGCAAGATGCACACTGTGTCACCTCTGTCGTATTCCTGGAAAAGGTGCATAACCTGAATCTCATCAACAGCAGATGTCAAATAAACTCAAACTGAATGACATTCTACAAAATAAGTGGCCTGTAATCTTCAAAAGCATCAAGAGCTTGCCCTGGCTGGCGTGGCTCAGTTGGTTGAAGCGCTGTCCCGTTACCAAAGGGTTCCGGGTTTGATTCCCGGTCAGGGCACATGCCTAGGTTACTGGCTCCTGATCCCTGGTCCCGGTCCACATGGGAAGTAACCAAGAGAGGCTACTTTCTCACATCAAAGTGTCTCTCTCTAAATGCAATGGAAAAAAAAATGTCCTCGGGTGAGGATAAAGATAAATAAATAAATAAGCATCAAGATCTTGAAAAATCAAACAAACTGCCGGAATGAAGATTAAAGAGACATAGGAACTACATGCAGCCATTCTGAAGGGAATTATTGGGACAATTAGGGAATTTTGGAAGGGTCTGAGGATTAGACACTAACAATTTGTCATTCGTTTCCTGCTTTTCATTACAGCAGTTATGTAAGAGAACACCTTGTTTGTGGAAACAAACATTAAAATATTCGCGGGCAGTGGGCATCAGACAGACAATCTATTTGCAATGGTTCAGGAAAAAAGTGTTATTTGTAGAGTGCCTGCAAAATTTCCTGCAAGTATGAGATTATTTCAGATTTAAAAAGAAAAATTTAAATAGTATTAAAGAAAATCAAGAAAAACTGAATAAAAACAGTATTTTTATATTATTTACTTCATATGTAAGGAATTACTGTTATTTACTTCATATTGAGGAATTACTGTTAATTTGATTAGACGGGATAATAGTATTTTGGTTATGTTTTTTAAAAGCCTTATTTGTTGGATACCAACTGAAGTATCGATGGGTAAAGCGGTATGATGTCCAGAATTTGCTTTAAAATAATTCAGCAAGAAAATGCAACATAGTCTGTACCAAATGCTGCAAGGATGCGGGGAAGCTGGCGCCACGATTTTGGAAAACTGCTTGGCAATATGTTATTAAGGCCAAATAGAAGCATGTCCTACACTGTTCCACTTCTGGGTGGACAACAGACCCGAATGCGTCCCTCCAGCTAGACGTGACCCACGAACGTCCATGGCAGCGCTGTCTTAAATGGCCCGAGCAGGACACTGGCCAAATGCCCAGGAGCGGCGCAGTGGGAAAGAGCGGTGCACTCACACGACAGGATGCCACGTGTTGAAGAGAATGAAAGAACTGCAGCTACACACAATGTGGAAGAATTCCAAACACAACATGAAAGAAAGAAGGCTCTCACAAAAGTGTCCTATGTAACGCTGTGTAGATGTTTCAAAAGTAAGCAAACCTCACCTAAGGTGTAAGAAGTGATCATTGTAGTTAGTGAGCTTTAGGGAGGAAGGGTTGGTGATTAGAGGGAGTGAATGGGGGACTTGCGGGACGCTGGTGATGTTCCGTCTCTTAATCTAGGTGCTGATGACAGGCTGTGAAAAATGCACCAATTTCTGCACACTTCTTTGCATATAAACTATACTTCAATAAAATGGTTTAAAAGATCCTTCAATTAAAATGTTTTTGTTTTTCTTTTTAAAGGAGAGGGAACAGATGCAACAAAAAAGGGCAGAAAGTTTACCGGTGTAATAAATGTCTGATGGGTTCATTGTAGTATCAACTCTACATTTGTTTTTGGAAATTTCTTTAGAATTAAAAACAAATCAAGTCCTAAGAGTCTTCTGTTTAACTCTTTCGTGGCGTCTCGTCACACCTGAGCGAGCTGCCCTGGCCGACAGGGCCCTACGCTCTCTGGCCCCGGCCTTGCTCCCTCTGCTCTGGTGCTGCTGACCCTCCGCCATGTGGTTGATCCCTCAGACTCTGGCGTGTAGAGTGTTTTAGTAGTACTTTGAAAAGTCAGGTAGCCAAAGCCTATATCTACAACAGAGAAACGATAGAGTTGGATATTCCCACTTTCCAAGTACTGAACTGCATTACACATTAGGCAGTTATTACATTTTTTAGACTCATACTAAATGTTTTCCAACTTAAAGGCTGTTATAAAAGTTTAACAATAAATTACAATGACAGAAATTCCCCTTACATATTTAAAATGCTGTAAAGCTTTGCATTTAACCAAGACTACAATATGATTAAGGTAAACAATCACCGTTAACTGCTTACTAATTTCAGCAGAAGCTTTCGATGCATCTGCAATATTGTGAAGCACAAGGGATGAAAAGGTTGGCTCCTTTTGTTCATTATAAAACTTTAAATTAGAAAATTAAGTACCTTTTGAGGATTCTATTTAAGTTCAGAGCTAGACTTTCTAGGTATACCCTCTGATATGCAAAGCAGGGTAGCAGGAAAGGCAAACTGAGTTTGAAAATGCCACAGTGATTTGTACGTCTCTGGCACATGATACTAACCTGTACCTCTGAAAATCTCCATGCCGTAAACCGTGCTGCTGCTGGGATTCCTTAATAATCTGAAGAACTTGAGCCAAGGTTAAGGAAAAGCTTAGATGAAAAGAACCTAGATAAATCAAAACATGTCTCCATTGGTCTATATTGGTATCAAACCACAGCACATTAAACATTTCTGAAAAATTTAGCATATTAACTAGTGAAACCTGTTGTCAGCATTCTCCATAGCCATCTTGCCACAGATCAGGGCTCAGCACAAAGAAAAGTTGACTGGCTTAACTATTACTATTGAATACTTTCAGCCTAATTAAGGAGGGCATCCCTAGCCATTCAATAAAACCGCTAGTTTCTAAATGCTGAGTGTAATTGGGGTGGTTGCCACAGATTCACACCTGGACCCAGTAATTGACTCAACGCACTGAGGCGGATTCAGGCTACAAATGACGGGTATTTCTCCCTATTTGCATAACCTCCTACATCTGCCAACTCTAACTTTCCGTAACAGCTGTGACACTGCATGAGCCTATGGCTGACACATGCCAACCAAACTAGGCCACGGTTTGCATAAAATTATTGAAGTTTTTCTTTTAAAAGAAAACACCCTGACCAAACTCTCTTTTTAAGAATCTTAAAATATTTTAAGGTCATGTACCAAATTTTAGAAAGTCCAACGGCCTTTATCTGCAATTTCAGTTTTCTTCCCAGGTTTCCTCAATGCTTCTTTACAGATGTATCTTAAAATATTGAAAACTAAAAGGGCTATTTCAATAACTAAAAGGGACGAGGAGATCAAGGTCCGCAGTAAAACGGAGGCATCCTAACATCCATTTGGAACTACGGAAGTTCAAAAAATAAAACTCCAGCCTCCTGAAAACTTAACTACGTTAAGATGTCAAGCTAAATGTGTTCTTTCAGGTATTCTGCTACATTTTCTCCATTTATTCTTTCAGTTCAAAAAGCCACAAGCTAGTGTCATCGGCACTCACCTGTGACAACCCTGAGACAAACTAGAAATCACCTCCTCCAGATCACCTGAGCGCCTCTCGACATGATAAAATGCCTACAGATCTATTCAGAAAACCACACAAGCGATGCCAAAAAGCTACAGTGATGTCCATTCAAAATGGGCAACAAGCTTTCCCTCAGAGCAGCTGATCTTTGCCTTCATTTCCAGAACAAGGAAACTGTCATTTTTACTGCTCACTTTCCGACGGCTGTCAGACCAAACTATTAAAGCCAAAAGGTCCGGGCTGCAGTTTCCTCTCCCCAGTGCAGTCACTGAAGGTGCCAGAGAAGGAGCTCACTGGGCCGGCCAGCGTGTCACTGCCGTCGCCAGCCCACCAGCTGGGCAACTGCGGGCCAAGTGCAGGACTCTGCCCGATACCCTGGCGCCGTCGGGAAGAAAAGGACCTTCCTTCCCCAGCCTGGAGATGCGCGGAAAGACCGCTCACAACACAGACGCCGGGGCTCTGTCAGAAGGACGGGCGACGAAGCCGCAGCCCTCGGCTCCTCCTGCCCAGGACCTGCGAGACCCACGGCCTCCGCCGCCCCCGGCCCGCCAGATCGACACGTAATCATTCCAAGTCAGGCCCCATTAGTCTAGGATACTCTCCAAACTCAGGCTATCCCCGAATTCTTGGTTTGCCTTCGATCCGGCTGAAGGGCGTTCGTTTTCCTTATTATCCTCGCCTCCGGCACCGCGACCACCGCCGCTGCCGCTCCCGCCGCCCCCGCCGCTGCCGCCTCCGCCGCCGCCGCCGCCGCCGCCAGGAACCTGTTTCTCAGCAGCCATCTTGCCCAGCGCCGCGGAGCAGGACGGGAGAGAGGAGGCGTGACGATCGCGGCGGGAGAGAGCGGGACCCGCCTGGGCGGGCTGACGGGATAGCGGCGGACTCCGCTGCCCACCGCCCGGCCGCCCGGCCGGCAGCGACCACTTGTTGGAGCGCGCCGGTGCGTGGGCTCGGCTGCTCCGTCCCCAGTTGCCCGGCACGAGGCTGAGGGCTGGCAGGCGCGGCACGGCTCAGAGCCACCGAGGTCATCCTCCCAGCACCCCCACCTCCCGTCCTCCGAAGGCGGAGGACCAGGAGTTGGATGCCCACCTCCCGCAGCCTTGCACGGAGGATCCCGCTCACGTCCCGCGCACAGAGACCGCGGGCGGGTGGTTAAGGGCTTTTTGGATTTCGGGGTGTCTACCTCCCCGGGGCTCGGGAGATTGGGTGCCCACCTACAGGAGGAAGCAACGGACGTAGGAACTTTATGACTGCTGGGGACCTGTGCCCTTCCGCGGACTTCGGAGCGAGCGGTCCGCGGAGAGAGAATTGTTGAGGCGAGGGGGACTATGGATCTTTGCTCTGCAGCGTGGCTCTGCAGTGTGGCTCTGGAGCCACTTCAGTTCTGGCTCCACTCTTGCTGATTAGGAGATGGGCAAATAACTTCCTCTCCCTCTACACCTTTTTCCTCATCTGTGAAATGGGGATAACTAACTAAGATGGTTGTTACGAAGATTAAACGAATTGGTCTCTCCTCAACACCACTAATCAGTAGGGAAATGCAGGTTAAGCCCACACCTGGCTGGTGTAGCTCAGTGGACTGAGCGTCGGCCTGTGAACCTAAGGGTTACTGGTTAGATTCCCAAGCCAGGGTACAGGCTTGGGTCACAGGCCAGGTCCCCCTTAGGGGGTGTGGTGTGTGAGGAGCACCCACTCATTGATGTTTTCTCCTCTCCCTCTCTTCCCTCTGTCTAAAAATAAAATAAATAAAATATTTTTTAAAAACTCAATGAAGTATATCACCTCGCACCCGTTAGGATGGCTACTATCTTAACGAAATAGTGCATTGGCGAGGATGTGGAGAAATTGGAACATTGGTGCACTTCTGGTCTGATGTAAAGTGGTGCAACCCACTGTGGAGGACAGTACGATGTTTCTTCAGAAAATTAAAGAATTACCATAGGATCCAGCAATTCCACTTCTGGGTATATATCCAAAGGAACTGAAAGGGTTGATATATTTGTGCACTCATATTCATAACAGCATTATTCACAATAGCTAACAGATGGAAGCAACCCAGTGGCCCTTGAAGGAAAAATAAAAGTGGTCTACCCATTCAATGGAATATTATTCATCCTTAAAAAGGAAGGAGCCCTGGCTGGTGTAGCTCAGTTGATTGAGCGCAGGCCTGTGAACCAAAGGGTTGCTGGTTCTGTCCCAATCAGGACAAGTGCCTGGGTTGCAGTCCAGGTTCCTAGTAGGGGGCGCTCACGAGGCAACCACACATGGATGTTTCTCTCCTTCTCTTTCTCCCTCCCTTCCCCTCTCTAAAAATAAATAAATAAAATCTTTTAAAAAACAAAAAAAGGAAGGAAACTAGTTCTGGCTGGTGTGACTCACTGAGTTGAGTGCCAGCCTGTGAACCAAAAGGTCACTGATTCGATTCCCAGTCAGGGTACATGGCAGGGTACATGCCTGGGTCACGGGCCAGGACCCCAGTTGGCAGCCCGCGAGGGGCAACTGATTGATGTATCTCTCCAACATCTATGATTCTCTCCTTCTCTTCCTCCCCCTCTCCCTAAACATAAATAAATAAAATATTTTTTTAAAAAGGACGGAAATTCTGACACATGCTATAATCTGGTTGAAGCTTGAAAATATTGTGCTAACTAAGCCAGTTACAAAAGACAAATATGGTATGATTCCACTTATATGAAGTATCTAGTGGAAATGTAGAGTTATTGTTTGATAGGTATAGAGTTTCAGCTTTGCAAGATTAAAAAGTTCTGGAGATTGGCTGCCCAAAATGTGAATTTACTTTACTAAACTGTACACTTAAGGTTTAAGATGGAAAATGATATACTTTACATATTTAGCCACGATTAAAAACAAATCTTTTAAAAATAAGTCTCCCGAATGTCCATCAATGAATTAATACATAGAAATGGTGTGTCCGTACAATGGAATCTTATTTGATCATAAAAAGCAATGAAGTACTGATACACGCTACAACGAAGATGTCTTTAAAATATTTACTAACTAACTGAAAGAAGCCATACAATAGGCTACATATCAGGGGCCTGTTTATATGAAATGTCCAGAAGAAGTAAATCTATAGAGACAGACAGCAGCGGTTGCCTAGGGCTGAGAGTGGGGGTGGAGACTGGAGGCTCATGGCTAAAGGGTTGAGGTTTCTTTGGGGAGGAATGAAAATGTTCCAAAACTGATTGCGGTGGTGGTTGTACCATTCTGTGAATGTACTGAAAACCAAGTAAAGACTTTAAGTAGGTAAATTGCATGGTATGTGAAATATATTTCAATAAAGTGTTTTGTCTTGTTTTTTTAAGTCAGTCAGATTGTGTTAGCCCTTTAATCAAAACTCTGCAGCGGCTCCTCACTTTACTCAGACTAGAAGCCATGGCCCTTACAATCGAAAAAGCCCCACATGCTCTGCCTCTCACCTCCTCTCCTGCCATTCTCCTTCCTGTTCATTCAGCACAGCCACGCCAGCCTCTTTGCTCAGAGACCCAGGCACATGGCTGCCGTAGGGCCGGCACTGGCTGCTCTCTCTATCTGGATACCTACTCTTCTAGACACCTGCTAACCTAGCTCCCTCACCTCCTTCAAGCCTTCGCTCAAATGTCACCTTCCTAACGAGGTCTGCCTGACCCCCCGGCTTTAAGTTCCACCATCACCATTACCGCCGTACTGCCAAACCCTCCTACTCTGTCTGCTTTGCCTGCAAGCACTTGCCAACTTGTAACAGATTGATAACGTACACATGTTTATTGTGCATCTCCCCTGCTAGAAAGGAATCTCAGGGAGGGCCTTGATCTTTGTAGAGCTCACTGGTAGATCCTAGGACCCAGAACAAACAGTGCGCAGAAAGGAGTAGGTGCTTAATAAACACTGAATAAGTGAATGACAAACATCCCATAACCATGAACTGTTACTATCTTCCTATTCAATGAAAAGCTAGGTGGGGCAGCGGTGTGAACAAGGTTTTCCTACCCACAGGAGCAGGGAGCTGGGCTCCTGAGGCTGAGATCCCGGGGGTCTGGGGGAAGAGGAAGAAGAATGGTCTTGACCGGGAGCCAGGAACAGGGCAGGGAAAGGTGAGGCAGAGGTCAAGCTACAGAGGCAAGAGGTGGTGATTTTCACACTCAGTGAACTGGGGGGTTTAAATTCTATAGAAACAGTCATGATTCCATGCCACAAATGCTTGATGATTAATATGTCAAAATTAAAAACAAATATTTAAATGTTATTGCGACCTAAGGACCCTCCTGGCCACCTAGGAAAATGCTGTTGGTGCAGGGAACTCTGCGACTTTCTATTAAAGTTATACTTTTTGGATATCTGACTACGGTCGCGATTTTCAGCCCATGTGCTGCAAGAGGTGTGCCATACTGTGAAACATTTTAAAACGTGCAATACCTGAATATTTAGTCAGGGGCACTGACCTCTATTTCCGAAGACTGTCAAATTAAATTTAAAAAAAACAAACAAAAAAAAAAAGACGACAGCCAACAAACCCTAGCCATCCGGTGTGAATAAATCAAAATTTTATCTACTTGTGTGTGTGTGGAGGGGGGAGCGGAGAAAGAGAGAGAGAGAGAGAGAGAGAGAGAGAGAGCGCGCGAGAGAGATGGGCAAAACATATATTTTTTGGTATGCTGCAGAATTTTAGCAATTAGCTTCTCTGTGCCATGAAGTGAAAAAGGCTGCAAATCGCTGGACTAGGGTTAGACGAGAGAGAAGAATTCGATTCCTTCGGATTGAACTAACTGGCTTCAGGACTCGCAGACACATTTCATCCCGTCCTCGGTAGCGCCCTCTGAGAAGGCGTTATTACCCCATGTCACAGCTGAGGGGATTGAGGCATAAACGCCAAGGACAGATACTGACACCTTGGAGTTGGGGTGAGCAACGTTCCGTGGGAGAGGAAAGGGGATGAGAAGAAGCCCACCAAGTTCCCTCATTCCCACCCGCGCTCTCTGAGCTTTTCTGCGAGGCGCGGCCCTCCTGGGAATTACAAATGGGCAGAGGCCTGCAATACGCGGCCGGGCCGTCCCACTCGCCAATTCTGGAAAACCGAGCCCCTCCCCACATCTTCCTCCTCCCCTTGTCACCTCTCCACCCCCACCTCTTAGCACCCGCCGGGAAATCTCTCTAGGACGCCACCCCTCCCCCCACCCCCCGCCAGCCCGGGGAGGTCCAGTGCTCCACCAGGCTGCACCCAAGCACCAAGGCGCGCGGGGTTCCGGGAGAGCGCTCACGGTAGCGTGGCGCACCCGCAGGTCCCTGCGACCCGTCCCTCCACCACTCCAACATCTGCCGGGGACGTCGGCTCGCCGCTCAGATTGGCACAGCAGGGACCCGGCGGCTGGAGCGCGCCGACGGCGCCAGAAGGCCCTGCGCCCCCGGGGGTGGACTGTCTGTGTCTGGGCCTGGACGCGCCAGGGCCACCCGACAGCACTCCTCCCACCCCCAGCGCGGCCATCCGCCTCCAGGGATCAGCCCACCCCTACAGTTGCTCGCTCCTCCCCCGGACTCCAGTGCATCCTCGTCTGCAGCGCCAGCCGCGGTGAAGCTCACTCCGCCCGCAGCTCCGCGGAGTCGCGCTGGGCGCTGCAGCGGCTGGGCCGCCGGAGCTGCGCGCCCAACAAGAGCCAGAGGGCTGCAGGAGTCCGGGTACCCTCGGGTTCGGCGGCACCATGAATGGCTCGGGTGGTCCTGGGGCCGAGGACGTGAGCGAGATGCGCGGCGGGGGCAGCTGGCAGCCCGAGGCGGTCATCGTGCCCATGCTGTTTGCGCTCATCTTTCTCGTGGGCACCGTGGGCAACATACTGGTGCTGGCCGTGCTGCTGCGCCGCGGCCAGGCCGTCAGCACCACCAATTTGTTCATCCTCAGCCTGGGCGTGGCTGACCTGTGTTTCATCTTGTGCTGTGTGCCCTTCCAGGCCACCATCTACACCCTGGACGGCTGGGTGTTCGGCTCGCTGCTCTGCAAGGCCGTGCACTTCCTCATCTTCCTCACCATGCATGCCAGCAGCTTCACGCTGGCCGCAGTTTCCCTGGACAGGTAGGCAAGCCCCATGGCAGGCCAGGGGTCCTTCACCCAGGCCGGGGCGGGACTCGCGGGTCAAGGAAAGACGCGCAGAGAGTAGAAAAGGACTCTAAGATGGCAGAGGGACCAAGAGGGAGTGAAAGACAAGGCGGCGTGTTGGAGAAGGAGGAGTAAGAGAGGGGGATCGCGGCGTTGCTCTGTTAGGTGCGTCCGCGGGCGGCGGTCTGGAGATCGCAGCTCTCCAGTGCTGCGAGCACCGGACAAAAAGCAGCGTTTCTGGGTTTTCCCACGCTTGGTCTGGCTTGAGGCTCAATGTCCGTGCGAGGTCGGAGGGGCGGGACTGCTGTGCCCATTTTACAGACGAGATTGAGTTCGTGAGAGACTTTCTCCGAGTCACCCATCCCGTAATCGTGTGCGCGAGGCGAACGGTCTCATGGCGTCCTCCCCACTCACCTTGAAGGCACGGTTTGCTCGGCGCACTCGACTCTGGTCTGGTCTGCGGAATTTGGGTCCTTCGCTGGGTCCATGCCAAAGTCTGAGCGAGCACGCCGGCGGGCCCCTAGCTCGGTCCCTCCCCTTCTGTACCCCACCCCCAGGCCCGGGTCACGGGCAGGGAGAGGAGCAAGCCTGAGCTCGCCCACTCCCCAAGCCGGAGCTTGGAAGGACACCTGGATGATTCTTGGGGAGGAAATCCGGGCCTGAATACGGTATCTCCCTGCCCTCCTAGCCCCAATGTGCTTCCCACCTCCTCTGGAATGAGGCCACATTCCGCTTAGACCTCCCAGTTCCGCTATGCGCCGAGTGTGTTGGTTTCCAAGAGCGCTGGTGGGAACCATAGAGCGTCAGCTTCTCTAGAGGCGTTTCCTCGCGGTACCTTGCCTGACCTGTCTCCCGGCTGTGTGTTAGAGGTTCAAGGCGCCTGGGTCCTACCTCTCCGGGCACCGTCGCTGGTGGGTAATCAGAGCCTCCTAGAGCCCCAAAGCCGGTTCAGCTTCGGGGTGCCCTCTGGGGTGGAATGTGACTGGCCATAGTCCCAGGAAGAGCAGAGGAGTGGCCTATACGCGCGGCTCTCCTGCTGCTGGGTCTCGCCCCACATCTAGACACGGCTGAGAGTGTCCGGGATGTACTGAGTCGCCCTCCGGGTGTATGGGGTGTGACCATGTGCTAAGGACCTTCCTCGAGAGCGGGTATGGGGCTCGAGGTGCAAGGGTCCGGACCTGCACCCGCGAATCCGCCCGTTCAGGTGATGTCTCTCTTCTTGACCTGACCCGCAGGTACCTAGCTATCCGCTACCCGCTGCACTCCCGTGAGCTGCGTACGCCACGCAACGCGCTGGTGGCCATCGGCCTTATCTGGGGGCTGTCGCTGCTCTTCTCTGGGCCCTACCTGAGTTACTATCGGCAGTCGAGGTTGGCCAACCTGACCGTGTGCCACCCGGCGTGGAGCGCGCCCCGACGCCGCGCCATGGACCTCTGCACCTTTGTCTTCAGCTACCTGCTGCCTATGCTGGTACTCGGCCTGACCTATGCGCGCACTCTGCGCTACCTTTGGCGCGCGGTCGATCCGGTGGCCGCCGGCTCAGGCGCCCGGCGCGCCAAGCGCAAGGTGACGCGCATGATCATCATCGTGGCAGCACTCTTCTGCCTCTGTTGGATGCCTCACCACGCGCTTATCCTCTGCGTGTGGTTCGGCCGCTTTCCACTTACGCGCGCCACCTACGCGCTGCGCATCCTCTCGCACCTGGTCTCCTACGCTAACTCTTGCATCAACCCCATCGTATATGCGCTGGTCTCCAAGCACTTCCGAAAGGGCTTCCGCAAGATTTGCGCGGGCCTGCTGCGCCGCTCCCCGCGCAGAACCTCAGGCCGCGTGTGCGCCGCTGCGCAGGGCACCCGTAGCGGAAGCGTGCTGGAGCGCGAGTCCACTGACTTGACACACGTGAGCGAGGTGGCCGAACCCTGTGGCCCTGCTCCGGCCCCTCCCAGCGGTCCGGCCTCGCGCCCATACCAGGCCCCCTCCTGGAGGGACAAAAAGGACCCCAAGGACATCTTGACAGTTAACGTGACTTAAACGCACTTAGGAAGTATGCTTGGGTGTTAAATCACTGGGGTCAGTCCGGGCTGTTGTAGCTCAGTGGATTGAATGCCGGCCTGTGAACCAAAGGGTCGCCGGTTTGATTCCACAGTTGAGGGCACCTGCTTGGGCTGTGGGCCAGGTCCCCAGTAGGGCGGCGCGAGAAGCAACCACGCACTGATGTTTTTCTCCCTTTCTCCCTCCCTTCCCCTCTGTCTGAAAATTTAAAAAAATAAATAAATAAATAAATAAATAAATAAATAAAATCTTGAAAAAAATGAGGATTGGAGTCAGAGGTTGGGAAATTGTGGATGGAGTTCCGTCTGTTAATGCAATAAAAAGCGTACACCATTTCACATGCAGCAACGTTCTGTGTCTCCTACGGGTATCTCACGAGGTCCCGTGGTTAGAAGCCTCTGGGGCCTCACGGGGAAGCTTTGGCTGATTGGGTGCAGGCGATTTCCTGAGTTACGGGGATGGAGGGTAACCTGCACCAAAGACAACCGAGTTAAAAATCTGCCCAGAAATCCCTAATATGTGAGGCTGGGGAGAGTGCGATGGGCAAAGGCTCTTTGCGCGTGGCCATTCGAAGGCACCAGGTGCATATAGATCGGGAAACCAGCAGTCGCCAATGCGTGACGCAGGCAGGCAGGCAGGCCGGCAGGGTGTTTAAGCACACTGGATAAAGTCAGTTGATGACGGACGCAGACACTATGTGGCGCCCCTGAGCCAGTGTGTGGTGTGTCCTGGCCTGCTCCCAGGACCCTGGGGCCCCTTGGAGCCTCGGGCAGCCCTAACAGTGCCTATAGACTTTCAGCATTGGGGTTTCCTTCCATTACTGCATTATTCTGGGATCGGGTCTTCAAATGCCCACTGGGTTTCTCCTTCCGGCCAGAAAAGTCGTGCCTCGCCCCCACCGGTCCTGTTCCGGGGTGCACAGCAGCAGTTTTAAGGCCCTGCTGGGCTGGGGCAGGCTGAGAATCCGTTGGGGGTGGGGACAAGATACCCCCGGGCTTCACGAGTTTGCCCCATTCCTGGAGTCCTTGAGCCAAGGCTTTTTACATGAAATCGGTTCAGTGTTTTAAGGACAGGAAAACTCTCAAGGATGTGCCCATCTCACATCATTGAGTGCGGGGCACTTTGACAAGGGCTTGAGTTCTCAGCCAGGCCGCTGCTAACCGCGGAAACACAAGGGACGCCATTGGCATCTGCCAGATTGAAAGGACCAAGCTGGCGAAGGTGTGGAGGTGTTCTGTGGTTGCCTGGCCCACTCGGCTGGCCTCGAATGTGGCAACAGGTCCCAGGTGGTGGAAGTGGGGCAGGACAGAAAAGCCTAAGTGGTGCAGGGCGGACAGGGCTTGGTCCTGGGCGTTGTCTTCGGGTGTTTGAGGAACCCACTGTGGGGGTGTGGGTGCTGGGTCTGAGGTTCCAGGGATATTGCCAGAGCAGGTGCCTCAATCAACTGCTCAGTTCCCCGAACGAGTGACTGAAACAGAGGCTATGGCCTGGGCACCACTGCTGCATCCTGCCCCTCTGTGTAGCCGCTCATGACAACCCTGTGGCTCCTGCTCCATCTTGCCTACCTCGCTCAGATTTGGCACCACCCTGCCCCTGGCCCAGGGCCGCGGCTTCTGTGCACGGGCCATTGGTAGGTGGGAGGTGTGAGGTCTTGAGCTTTGGGATTTGGGCCCAAGGTACGTGGGTGACCCTGACCTCCATCCCTCAGGCTCACCATCCCTCTTCAACTTCCAACTCATCGGGGTTCCAAACAATGGGAGTGCACCCCTGCTGGTGCACGTGCAAGTGATTGTGACAAAAGTGTTTAATGTGGTAAGTGTCCTCAGGCTGAGGAGGGGGCAGGGCCCAGGTGCTGAGCTGGGAATGGCACGGGACTCAGTCCTTGGACTGCTGTGGTCTCCTGCCTTCTTTTGTCATGTAGCAGCCACCCCCAGGTGACGTGCTTCCCTGCTTCCCCAGGACATGCTTCCGCTCGCAGTGTCCTCCAAGCTGCTGCTCTGGCTGGCGAAAGCCCACAGAGTGGAGGTGGGGGGGGGGGCGCTGAGCGCAAAAGGGGGGAGGTGGGTCAGGAGAACCACTCTTGGTCCAGCCCAGAAGTACCAGTCTTCATTAAGCTGCCAAGCTGAGAGGCATGTATTTACGAGGGGCCAGAGCCTTAGTGCTGTCCTCATGTCCCCAGGCTGGGGCGGACACTTGCCTGGCCTGGAGCGTGAGTGTGCACCGACGGTGTGTGCCTACGCTGCCCTGGGACTCCCTGTGGACACTGGGGCTCACGGTCCAGGAGGCGTGAGTGAGGCCGGAGTTCTAGTCCCAGGAACGACCTTGCAGGTCCCTGTCTCCTCACCTGCAGCCTGGGGGCCCTCGTAGTGAACACCCTCCTGGTGGCCCATCCAGACCACTGGTACATCCCCACTGCTCATGTTCCCTCTCCCTTTTGGAACCCTGAGGGCCGGGGATGGCAGCTGGACACATGCCCGAGTCTCCCCCACCATCCCCTTCAGAGAAGGGGCTGGGCCCCTGGCTGTGGCACCTTTCCCCTCAGGCTATGGGTGGACTGGCAGGACCAGAGCCCGTGGGCCCAAGTGACCAAGATGGCCACGTTGAGATCCACCTGGCCCTCACCACGGAGACCAGCTGCGACTTTGAGCTCCTCTGCTTCCCCAGGTACCAGAGTGACTGCGCCCTCAGCTTCCATGCTCTCAGCAACACTGGTGCTGACTGGGCAGGAGCAGGGGTCGGAGGTGGAGGATGGCGGGGGAAGCCTCTGGCCTCGGCCCACGTCTGGCACAGGGATGGCGGGTGGTGTTCACACCAGTCTACCCTGGGGTTTGGCACGACTGAATAAACCCAGAACATGCCTCTCACCCTGCCCCTCCCACTCAGACAGCAGGCCCCCCTGCTCTGGCCCCACTTCAGTCTTGTCGCCGCCCCCTCAGCCATGGCAAAGCAACTGCCCCCAACAGCCAGGGCCCGGCTGCAGCGGGTAGGCCACTGGTGTCAGCTCATCCATGGAAACAAGGTGTAGCCACCCAGGACATACCCCGCAGACCTGTCCGGTGATGTCCAGCTTTGCCGAGAAGTCCCTTCCTTCCCTACACCCCTCCCCTCCGGAAAACACCACAGCTCCCGTCCCATGAACCCTGATATTTCAGACGTGAGATGAGACACTGGTGGGTGAGTCCACGACCACCTCCCCTCTGTGAGGTGGTGCAAAGCGCATTTATTTTTACAATGAAAATCCATCTATGAGTCTGTAAAGGCCCTTCCTAATTGGAGAAAATCTGGGGCAGGGGATGCAAATTTGGGTTTGGAAAGCCCTTGTGGGGACCAGTTGTGTCTCCAAGTCTGCCCCCAGCAGCCATCAGAAGTCTCCATCATCCCGGGGCACCAGTTTGTCCCTGCCCCTCCCCCCAAGAGAGATTTAGGGGCTGGGTATCTCTAGGCTCACCGTTCCCACCCCCGCCCCTCCCAGCGATGGAGCTGGAGCTCCAGGCCCACGTGCGGAACGAGACTGTGAGTGAAGAGGGAGTATGTGGTTCAGGATTTGAAAACCCAAGTCCCACCGCAGCAGCTGGTGCCCTGCTTCCAGGTGACGGGGCGTAGGGAGGTGGCTGGCAGAGAGCTGCAGGGGCTTTAAAGATGCGGGACCAGAGGCAGAACATCACCTGTTCCCCAACCCCGTACACCCCCCAGAAAGCCCCGACTTCCTTTCTCCCAGGTGCGCCTACGGAACACAGCACTAAAGGTTGCCGTGGTGCTGTCGGTGCCGGGAGGCGCTGCCGTTGGCTGGCGTGTGCAGGGACTGCGGCCCTCCAGGCGCGGGACGCACCACCTACAAGGTGGCCCTGTGCCTACAGGGCGGCCCTGTGCCAGGCTGCCTAGCCTTTCCCTCCTCCCTGGTGCAGGCCCTGCCCAGCTCCTCCTCCTGCAACCCACTGCTCAGTACGCCCTGCGCCCTCACCTGGCCCTGCCTCCTTCTCCCTCTTGGGTCAGTTCCCTGGGTGCTGGGGACACAGGCCTGGCCCCTGGCCTTTGCCCCGAGACCTCCCCAGTTTACTACTTCACGGTCCTGCAGCTGCTGCTCTTCCTCGGCGCCACAGACTGCCCTGCTGGTGGGGCTGCTGGCCTGGGATCACCTCGGGGATGAGAACAGCCCCAGCTGAGCCGTGAGAGGGGAGCAGCTAGACCGTGAGGATGCAGGGCCTAACCCTGAAGGTGGGCAGGGGCTGGGGCCCTTCCTGGGGGTGGGAGTAGGTGAGGGTGCGGCCGGGAGGTCGGACGGGGCAGAGCTGGGAGGCTGTACGCCTGGGGCTGCGGGCTGGGGTCAGGGGCTGCTGAGCCACTGGGAGTCCCCACTGGCCCTGGGCTCCACCACGTCGGGCCCTGGAGAAAGCAGGTCTGGAGCAGGGGGCGAAGTTAGCCTCCCCGGAAGCCTGGCTGACTCCAAACGCCCCGAGATGAGCCTGTGCCTGTGCAGCCTCTCTAGGAGGGTCTTTCTTCAGCTCAGGGTGGCCTAGAACAGGCCAGACCCACATGCGTGCTGGCTGAGACTGTGGAAGGGGGAGATGTGGCTGACAGCCCCCGGGCTCACTCTTCCACTCTGGGAGAGGGAGTGGCGGGGTGGGGAGCCCTGAAGTACTGCTACTTTTCCTGCCTCTCCCCCACAGGAGCCACCGGAGGAGTAACGGGCTCCCGGGGGGCTGGGCTGAGGCTGCGGACCACACTTTCTTCCTGCTGTATGCGGCAGGGGCGGTGTGCAGCCAGTTCATCTTCCTTGGACTCTGGATGTGGGTGACGTGCAAGTCCGACCCAGCCCCCCGCGAGGCTGCCCCCCACAAGGCGGGCAGCCCTGGCTGTGACAGGGTAGGGCCTGGGGCTGCAGGCCTGAGGGAAGGCCATGACAGGGTCTCTGGGAAGAAGGAGAGGGAGGTAGACTCTTCCCTAAGCCTGGAGGGCCCCCGGCCACCCTGAGCTCTCCCTTCTGTTAGCATGCAAGCAACGAGATTGAAATAAACCCATCACCCAAGTGCACCCCAGGGTCTGTCTGCATTGAGCTAGGCTGCTCACTCTTGTCCTACGTAGGTGGGGCCCCACTTCCTCCCACCGACCCCCACTCCACTCTTGAACTCAGCGGTGGCCATCAGTCACCCAGTCCCCCCGCCGGCCTAACTGCTGGGACCACTGCTGCTTGGCCCTGAGCCAGGAGGCACTGGGGACCAGGAGATGGGGCCGAGAGTCACACAAGGTGGTCAGAACCCCTCTGAATGGCTGAGGTGGGCTGGAGCCAAGAGGGAGTGGAGAGAGCGCACTGCCGGGGACGGAGCACCCCGGCCTCAGGACGAGGCAACGGGAACGTTTCCGCACTAATTCCAAGCGCAGGTGGACCCTGCTTGTGTCCCCTCCAGGCCTCTGGCTGCCACGCGGCCTGTGCCTCTGCCTGAGGGTCTGAGCTGGGGCAGAGGGGCGGGGTGCAGCATCCTCAGCTCTAACTGGGGCAGGCAGCGGGGTCTTTCTGCCTCCTGCTTTTGTGCTCACGAGTCAGCAATAGGCACAGGCCTTCGTCTCCCTCCCTGTCCTTTCCTGTCTTGACGCCACCACGTGGTCCCTGCAGGTTGTGGTCAGGGACACCAAACCCAAGGGGTGCTGGAAGCCCAGCGCCCAGGAGAGTGCTTTGGTGGAGAATGCGGGCTGCGGGAAGAAGCCCAAACCAGGACTCAAGGGCCCAGGGACAGGGGACCTGGCCTGGGCAGTGCAGAAATGTCCCTATCTCAAAGGACGTCCCACTCACCCGGCCCAGAGGCGAGTTAACATTGGTTTATGGGTCCAATAGCACACCGGCCTCCTGCAGCAGGCAGGGCGGGGAGGCTCAGGCAGAGGTGTCAAAGAGGCGGTCGATCATGTCGCCCACCTGCTCCACGCGGTACTTGATGTACTTCTCAGGGTTCTTGGTGAAGGGCACGCTGCTGTACCTGGTCAGGCAATGAGGTCAGTGGGGAGGCCTGGCCCCTCCCCTGCTCCTCCTCAGCCTAGGGCCCTTCGCGTTGGGGCGCCCCCAAGTGACACCCGTGCATGGCCCAACACCGACGCCCAGGGCACAGGATCTGCCACCCAAACCCACCACCCCCTCCATGTTTTCCTGCAGAAGAGCACCGAGCCCCAGCTGGGGCAGTGGGAGCATGGGGCTCACCTGTGCAGAAAGGCCCCGTAGGTCTCCTTGACGATGTGTTTCTGAGCTTGGCGGATCTTGTCTCTCTGCTCCGTGTCGGGAATAGCCCAGGCTTTCTGGATCTTGCACAATTCTTCAAGGCCGTCATTGAAGCCCTGGCCCCCAGAAAGGTGGAAAAGGAAATGAATTGCTTGAGTCCGTGTCCCTCCAACAGCAGCAGTGGCACGCAGCGGAGGGGACGGACACCAGCTCACCTTAAACCGCTCCTTGATCAGCTGCCGCTCTTTGTCCCGGAGCTAGGGGCGCAGAAAGCTTCCCTCAGAGCAGTGTCATCTGCCCGCTCCCCAGATGCCTCCCCAGATGCCTGCACCCCGCCCTTGCTCCTGCTTCTCTGATGGCCACAGGCATCCCCTGCTCTCTCCTTCCACAGGGTCTCTTGTCCTTCTTCCCCAGAGACATGACAGAAAGTATCACATCTGCTAGACATCCCTTCCCAGCCCAGGCCTTCCACTCACCTTGACTCCCGGTTGGAATACAGGTGGGTTCTTCTCCGAGATGTAGTCAGTCACCTTTAACCAACTGCCAGGAGGGAGAGAAAGCAGAGGGCACTGGAAGGGCAGCCTCAGGTCGCTGCTTCTTCCTGGGCCTGGGTGGGGGCCGGGGCTGGGTGGCGGTGGTGGTTGTTTTTAAGTCTTTTGATATACTGAAGGGCAGCGGGGAGGGCAGGGATGGATCTGGGCCACAACTAAGCAAACGACAACTGAGATTTTCCCTTGGGAATGGACAATGTTTGAGATGCTTGCTTTTAAAATTAAGAACAGGAGACAGCCTTGAAGAAACCGAACAAGTAACATCAACTATGCTTCACATAAATAGCGTGGCAAACTAAGATGGAGAAGCAGATGAGCAGGGAATGAACTGCAGGACAGATAAGGGGAAGGAAGAAGGAGACATTTCCAGGGCGAGAAACACAAGGGGAGAGACACATGCAGACCCAGGCGCAGAAGAGGGCGCCCGGTAGAGCAACGCTCAGACAAGTTCAAGTGCCCTGGCGACCTTGCTCCTCGCTTAGGCCAAACACCACCCACGTCTTTGACAGTCAGGCCTTAATCCCTGCTGGGCCTCACCTCCGGCAGGCAGGTCACCCTCTGAAGGGGCTGCCGTAGCGGCCTCCTACGGAGCACGCGTGGTGGTGGTGGGAGCGCCCACTGCCACCCTACGAATGCGATTACAGAACAAGCAGAGGGCTGGGGTCCACAGGGCCACAGTTCTCACCACTGACCTGACTCCGACTGGGCCCAGTGTCCTGAGGCTCTGAGGAGAGCGCATAAGAAGTGGGTACAGGTGTGGGGGACACAGAGGGGCTCAGCCTCTCACCTGCGCTGGTAGGTCTGGATCTGCTGCTCAATGTGCTCCCGGTAGGAGCGCTCGGCGGTCTTCTGGGTCACGGCCACCAGCTGGATCAGCTCAGACCTGGGGTGGGGTCGGGGACAGAGGAGACGGGGGTGGAATTGGCCCCCAAGGCCCACAGGCCTCCGGCCTTGGGGTGGCAGAAGCAGGGCCTGCCCGTCCCAGCTGACTTTCAAGAGCTCTCAGAAGGCGGTGCGCATGCCGCCCCCCGTCCCCCCGGGTCCAGGGACAGCAACACACTGCCCTCCCCACCTGAACACATGGAGGGCACAGCTGGCCCTGGGGGTCACCTACTTCTCCAGGGCCTTGAGGATGTAGTTGTAGTTGTTGTGCAGGAAGATGGCACTCAGAGCTGGGTCCTCATACACCTTGGACTTGCTCAGCAAGTTCAACTGCAGGTTGCCCAGGACTTTACCTGCACAAGGAAAGATGTGGCCATGCCCACATGGCTGTTGGGCCAAAATGACCCAATCCCAGGACCCACAAACCAAGCCCTACCTGTCACTCCTGTCCCTCCCTGACCCCAGACTCCACAAGCCTTAGGAGCCCCCTGCCCAGCCTCGTTCCACCCGGGAACCAGAGGACAGGCTGTAGTTCCAAAGGTCGGGGGGTGGTTCAGAAGCGTGACCGGGACAGTAGGAAGGCACAGAAAAGGAGAGGACGGGGAGAGGCAGGGCCAGGGACGGGGCCGCGGCCGCGGCCGCGGCCGGCAGGGCACTCACAGACGTAGGTGCTCAGGAGGCGCTTGCTGAACTCGGAGTTGCAGCTGGTGGCTGAGGAGCTGGTCTCTGTGGGAGAGGAGAAGTCCTGCTGCTGCAGCGGCTGCAGCTGCCGCCCTCGCTGGCCTTCCCTGGGCCCAAGGGGCAGCCGAGGTCAGGCTGGGAGGGGCCGCTGAGCCTTCCTTCCTCTGGCCGATGGGCCAGAGAGGAGCTCGGGGCAGGGCTGGGAGTCTGCTGAGCTCCAGGGCCCCCTGCCCGCTGCCCGGCACGCGCCTCTGGGCCCCTTCTGGAAGCCAGAGCAAGCCCCTCTGTGGTGAGGGGGTGGCCCATGATCAGCAGGAAGCCTGGCAGGAGAGGACAGGGACACCCCCTGCCCTCCAACCCCAACCCATGCTGGTATTTAAGGTGCGCCTTTCCCATTTGTCAACAGCAGAGTCAGAATGGGCGCCCATGGCCTCCCCCCACCCCCACCTCCTCAGCTGTGCCCTGCTGAGCAGAGGGGACCTGCCCACAGAATGGAAGGCCGAGGTCAGGGAGAGGGGGCGGGCAGGTGCCAGGCTAGGTCGGAGGGTGGGCACAGGATGCTGGAGACAGCAGGACATAGGGTGACCTCAGAGACAGAAAGTGGCCACGGGGTGGGGGGGGGTGGTTGCTGCGAGAGCTGCAGGCCCCCGAAGGGACCCGCGTGTTCTCTGACCCCCACTACCCAACAGGTCCTGCGCCTGTCCAGTTGCCTGTCCCCAGGGAACCTCATTCCCAGGGCTTCGGGGGGAAGGTGGGGCTGCAGAACCCTGCTGCTTACCTCGGGGGTCTAAAGGAATATTGTATGTGTCCCCAAGAACTACGGAGTGAAAGGCAGCGCACAGAGGGAGGGGGGAGACAGAGACAGGGAAGGGTGCAGAGTGCAAAAACAGGTTAGAGACAGCGGCGTCATCCCGAATCCGGCAGACCGCTCCCCACGACAGCCAGTGCCCAGACAGCAGCTCACCCCGGGCCGGAACCGCCGGAGACCAGGGCACACCCAGGAAAGGGGGGCCTGCCCCATGACTCCTCACCCCCAAATGGGGGGAGCAGGGAGGGCCCCGGGCCCAGACATGCTGGGCTGGATCTCGGTGCTCAGAACGACTGGGAATGCGTGCACCCTCACATGCCAACCTCAGGAAGGCACCAGGCTGGCCCTGAGATGCCAGACTCCCTAAGTGTCAGCTGTGTGAGACTCATCAGGAGGACAGGCAAACACAAGAGAAGGTGGAAAAATTGGACAGAGGGCGAGGTAGGAGAAGCACCTTCAAACACATGAGTGCTCCCCGCAGGGAGCCTGGGGTAGAGGTTGGTCCAGAGAGGCAGGGGAGCCCCACTCTCCTAATGCTCAGCTTGGAGGGCCCAACCAGCCTGATGTCCCGCCGCAGGTCACGTCTCCGCCCCACTCCACGAGCTGGAGGAAATCTCCTCACTAGAGGTGGCCAGTGCCCACTGCGGGGCCTAACACCACATCCCCAGGCAAGAGGAAGCAGTGGGGCGCGGGGCTGGGGGCCCCGCTGGGAGGTGCCAAGTACCTTGGGAGGCCAACATGGCGCCCGCTGTCTCCTGGAAGTCCAGGAGCTGCTGCAGGAAGAGGATGGCCTGTGTGGGAAAATGGGTCCAGGGAGGTCAGGGCGGGACCCAGAGGTCAGGTCGGGACCCAGAGGTCAGGTCACTTCCCACAGCGCGCCCCCCTGTGACCATTCCGGGGCAAGCGCGGGGTCTGCCTGGTGAAAAGGGTGGCTATATACGTCAGGTTTCCAGCTTTGGGTATGGCCTGCGAAGGAAGGCCGGGTCTGCTGGGGGTGCTGAGCACTTCATGGTCCTGTCCTGGTAGCTCTGGGCACCACTCCACCCCACCCCAGGCGACCGCGGGCAGCACCTACGTTGCTTGTGAGCTCGTGCACGGTGCCATCCTTGGGCATGTTGTACTCCTTGTCCGGGTCGTTCTGTGGGCAAAACAGCGGGACTCCCAGAAAGGGCTCCCAGGAGGCCTCAAACCCACCCCCCATGCCCGGCAGCCTGCTCATGGGCGCCACCTCCTGGCAGACAGGTGTCAGGACACCCTGGAGGTACAAAGGTGAGTAAGAGGGATGTGCCAGGAAATGGAGGGCAGGAGGTTCAGGTCTGGAGCCCCCAGAAAGAACGGGGGGCCATGGGTACTGACAGGAGACTCCCTCCGGCAGGCTGCCCTGCTTGGAGCACTGCTCTCCGAAGAAGTTCCTCAGCCAGGCCACCAGTGGCCCTGTCCCCAGCGAGCTGACTAGGGCAGCTGGGGGAGGGGAGCACCTTGATGTTGTCAGCAAAGTCCTCCAGAGCCTTGGCACCAACGGTCTCCATGGAGGCGATGAGGCTGGGCAGCTTGTTCTTGGTGCTGGCGGCCGTGCCCTGAGGAAGCACACGGTTACGTGGTGGGCAGGGCCCGGGCCTCTGGCCCCCGGCCCCGCCCCCCAGGGGACTGCCTCTTCTTCACTCACGGGACCTGTGCGTGGCTGCCAGCTGCCCTCCGAGCAGAGAACGTGGTTCCCGTGGGAGGCCACGCTGGGCAGGGCAGAAGGGTCCCTCCTCCCCATGGCCCCAAGGGCCTCCCCACGCACACACCTGGAGCACCTGGTCAACCTCTGGCTTGGTCTGCTTGAGGTGCCGCAGGACAGGGAAGACGGTGAGCACTGCAGAGAAGTCGTGTCTTGCGATGGCCTTCCGGGCAGCGGACACAATGTTCTCCCCCTCAAGCATCAACCCGTCCAGTGCGTCCTACGAGAGGGGCAAGGGCACAGCTCAGAGAGGGGGTAGGGTGGTGACAGCTGGTTCCCAGGGACAGTGAGGGCACCTGAAGGGGTGTGGGGAAGCCAGTGTGCTTCCGACGGGGGGGTGCCAACAGGACACACCACCAGGACGCAAGGTGGAGGTAGTGGCTGTGTCTGAGGGCTACTGACTACAGGCTCGGCCCCAGCTCAAGCTTCCGCGGTGACCACTCCCACTACGACGGCCGGGCCCCGGGCAGGGCAGGACCTGTATGAGGGAGTCGAAGGTCTTTTTCTGGTGGTGCTCAGGGATGACCTCCGTGAGCAGCTGCTGCTCACTCTGGGCCAGCTTGACGAAGGCGCTGACGCAGTGAATGTAGGCGTCCGTCTCCACGTCCAGCACGTCGTCTCTCCCTGGGGACGGCAGTGCACTGAGCTGCGGGCTGCGGGCAGCCCCCTCCTGCTGGGGGCGTGGGTCTCCCCAGCCCCGGCCTGTGGCCCGGACTGGCAGCAGGCGGGGAGGGCTGTGCCGGCAGCCCGCTGAGGGCCGGCAGGTCTAACCGGGCAGGAAGGGAGCCCGGGCTGGGTCCAGCCTTCGTCCTGGCTTCACTTTTAGCTCTGCCCTGGATAGCACTTATGTCCCAGAGCATCAGGTGCTGGAGGTGGTGGGGGGCGGGTAACAGGGTAAGGAGGGAACTTCCCTAAATGGACTTCCTGGATAGGGTTTGTTGGACCCCAGGACTGAGGGTTCTGGACTGTACTGGAGAGAGGGTAGCCAGGAATGGGCAGGTGGCAGTGTCCGCATCAAGGAGGCAGACACCTTGAGATGGTCAGTCAGCTCCGACAATGCTGGGTCTGCGAGGGCAGCTGCCAGCCCAGCCCAGGCAGGCCTTCTGGAACATATAAGAAGGCCGTGGGCTATGGCCTACGAGGCTGGCCGGCATGGGGTTAAAATCTAAGAGGCAATGTGAGCCACAGAGAGAGGGCCCTCTGCTTGTCAGATGCCCCAGGGGGAGACTGGACCCCACTGCTGGAGGTTGGAGCAGGGGTGCCGGCAGGCAGCTTGGTTCGTGCACCAAGAGGCGGGCCCTGAGAGCCAGAGCTTTGGCGCTGCTGCTGGAGCCGGGGGTCGGGGCTCCCTGCCCCCCAAGGAGCCGCCTTCCCTCTCTGCCTGCCTTCCAAGCAGCGGCAACCTCTCCCCTTGGCCCGGGCCCTGAGAGCCGGGTGCGCACTCCCCCCTAGAACGAGGCAAGGGGACCTAGTTCCCGAAACAGCGAGAGACTGGAAGAGAGAGGAGGTAGATCTGGCCCCATCCTCGAAGCGGAGTGGCCGGCTGGACCCTCCGGTGACTGCTGCGAGGGCAGCCGCTGCTGCCCTCCACTGGGCTGCGGTACTCACCGGCCAGCGGCCCGTGCTTGTCGTTCGGGGCCTCGGACAGGTGCTTAACTCGGAAATCATGCTTGTGACCTAGCGAGACGTTGGCTGCACAAATACAAGCAGCGTTTACCCAGGGGTGGGCGGGCTGGCCCTTGGGGGACTGGGAAAAGCCCTCGATCTCCAGGAGGGGGTGTAAGATGGGGTGTCAGGGAAGGGGCACCGGAGAGGGCTCTGAGCCCCGCCCCGCCTCAGGCCACCTGAGGAACAGCCGTTTCAAGCCTGACTTGCAGTGCCCCGGACCGCCCTCGGGAGCTGGTTTCCTCAGGCCGGGCGGCCGAGAGAAAGCCGTGAGGGCCAGAGAGAGGCCTGCAGAGCTCTGGCAGCTGCGGGCGCTGATGCTCGGCCCCGGGGGTTGCCTTGCCGAGTACGGGCAGAGACCCAGCTGGAGAAACGTCACTGCCGAGTGCATGGGGACAGCCTTCTGCTTGTCCCCAGCATCGTGCTTACGAAGGAGGGTCAGGTCCTCCAGGGTGGGGCTGTCCTTCCTCTTTCAGGAGGGGGAAGGGACATGGCTGAGCAGGTGCCTGTCGCCTTGCTGCACACATGCCCCCTCTAAAGTTGGGGGTGGGCGTGGCCAGGAGGCCTAGGCCACCTTGGTCCTGCCACTGCTGTTCTGAGCGTGAAAGGGCTGCCCACAGCAGAGAACTTTCTCTGAGCTCAAACAGGAGACAAGGACAGAGACAGGGGGGGAGGAGTGGGGAGCCTCAGGGAGGGCAGAGCTGCCGTCAGCCAGACAGGACGAGGCCACAGCCACAGCCACGGCCACAGCCACGAAACCTGTCCCTGCACCAGCTGGAGGAGTGGCACAGGGACCCGCAGTCCCCACCCCGTCCCCTCTCAGAGTTCCCCCCGAGGCCCTCCTGGGGGGCTGCGGGCTCTGCCCTGCCTCGGAGCGAACACACGGCGGAGGAGGAGGGAGGAGGAGAGGAACGGGGGTGATTACCTTCCAGAGGAATGAGGTTAGAGCCCCCCTTTTTCCCATCTAGACCATGCTGGGAATACTGTTTCAGAAGGTTCTGAGCCTTACGGATCGTCCCTGTCACCAGAGCCACACAGAGAGGAGGTAAGAAGACCTAGGAAACGAGTGAGAGAAAACGGCAGCAGCCCCCGCCCGCCCTGGCCCCGCGCCCGGCCTCCCGACACTGAGCATGCCCAGGCACCACCTCTCCCGGCAGACCCTTCCCTGGGGCCTCCGGGGACCCAGCAGACGGAGACTGAGGAATGGACACGTGCCCCAAGTGGGCCTCCTGTCTGCTGCTGACCCTGCCTGTCCTGTCTCTGAGCTCATTTAGGACAAGCAGAGGGCGAAGGGGGGTGGGGGGACAAAGGCCCACCACGAGGAGCCAAAATAAAAAGTACTCCCGAGTGGCCCAGTAGTCACAATAAAGGCGGGCTGGGGGAGGAGCTGCGGAGGAAGCCCTGACTCCCAGGCGGCATGACTCGCATGACCGGGGCCAGAGCCCAGGTAGCTGGGAGCCGCGGCCTGAGCAGACGCCAGGCAGAGCTCTCGGGCATGCTGGCTGTTGGCGGGGAGCCTAACACCGGCCGGAGGAAAGCACCCCGGAGCTGGTGAGACGGGAAGCGCTCCCCCTGCCACCCCTGCCCTGCATAGCGCCAAGGCTCCCCGCGCCACCAAAGCAGTGGGAAACATCTCAGAAGCCAAGCAGGGTTAGCAGGTGCCACCTCAGAGAGAGCAGGGGGAGGGCAGCAGGGGAGGGGGCGTGCTCTCGGCATGGGGAAAAAACAGGAGTTAGTGTCACAAGTGAAAACGATGGTGACAAAACTGCAGCCGCCCCCGCCTGGGGTCAGCCATCTCTGCGGGAACAAGACACCTCGGGGCAGCAAACATGGGGAGAGACACCCGTGGGCGTAACTGTCCCCCTTCCCTGGAGACTGCCTGTCCTGTCCCCCAAATCCCAAGCACGACGAGGCCGCTGAACTCCTGGACGCGCCCCACGAGAGGCCAGGCAGGGTGAACGGGCAAGGTCTGGGGGCCCCTTTCTTCCCGTTTGCACCACAAGTAGCTGCTGATACGCTCAGGGCCCCAGCTGGGCATCTACCTCCCTGCGCTCCTGCTAACGAGCACATCGGACTCCTGCCCCGCAGCTGACCCGGAGCAGATGGGCCCGCGGGCCCTCAGGGGCCCAGCCAGCACCCTGGCGCGGCTGTGAGCCAGGGCTGTGCACCCAGCCATCAGGCTCCCAGGCACCTCGGAAGTGAGTCCGGCTGGCCGAGGCCTCTCCACTCCTGTCCCCGAGCCCCGAACTGAGGTCGCCAGGCCCGACTCCTCACTCCCAACATCAGTCCTGAGCCTGCCAGCTCCCACCAGCTCTTGAAACCCCAAAGAAACCACGGGGACACTCCCAGATAGTTTTCCTCTTGGTCTAGAATTAGGTCCCCGGTGAGTGCCTCCTCTCAGGTGGCCCTGCCCCTGCATGGCCAGCCAGAACTTCTAAGGTACAGCACATCGGGTCCTGGGGCCTCCAGGGGCCCCTTGGAGAAGAGACCAAGGGGAAGTGAGTACGGACAGCCGAGGCCCAGGCAGCTTCCCAGGCACAGCCCGGCTGGACACACAGAGGCACAGAGAGGGACCGACCATGTGCGGCAGCCGCGGCCGGGAAGGCTGGCGTGGTGGAGTCACCGGTTTCTGATCCGTAGTCAGACACGTTATCCATTGCACCACTGGCCCACACCCATGAGTCACCGGTTTCTGGGTGGGCAGCCAGGGAACCCCTGCTGGAGGGGGGGATGCAGTGCACTTCTTCCTCCCAGGGTCACCCAGCCTCCCTGACGCTCCCCTTGCTTGTGCCCCCAGGACAGTAGCCTCTGTTCTGCCATTCCTCCCAACCCTGGGCGAAGGTGCTCCTGTGGGGTGTGAACAGAGGCCGAAGGACCTGGCAAGACCGTAAGCTCTACACCCAGCCTGTTGTTACGAGGGGCGGGTCCCACAGGCCATGCCAGCCGAGGGCAACATCTCTCAGCAGCCACACAGGGTCAGACTTGCCAGGCTGCAGCTACACAGAGGGTCACTGTTGACCTGCAGACTACAATTAGCTACTGATAATCAAGGAACTAATGGGGACACGATGACTGGAAGAAGGACAGACAGTGAGCTGTTCACCCAGGGCACCAACAACACATGGCCCAGGCCTCTCCCCCTCAACACCCCTCCCTCGACTTTCCCACCGCCGGGCCCTGACTTCGCAGTGCAGCCTGAAAGCCAGATGGACTTTTTGGTGGAAGGATGGGCTAGGACTTCTTCCTTTCTGGACTGACTGTGAAAGTGTCAGCTCTCCCCTCTCACCTACGCACCACTTCAAGCCACCCTGGCTTTCTGGAAAGTGAAGGCTGCCCCTGTCCCATCCCACAGTCTTGGCTGTAGCAGCATGTGGGCCTCCTGATGGGACAACGGGGGCCCAGCAAGTGGTTCTGCACCCCCACATCTGTGACTCCCCTCCGTACTCCAAAGACACTGATGTAACCCCCAGACTCCGCCAAGCAGAAGGAAGAGCCTCACAGGATGGGGGCCTTACTGGGTGGACAGACACTGGCTTTCTGTCCCAGGACGTACGGCTGGGGGCTACTCTGAAGACGAGCTCCGGAGGGGCCGAGGCAGCTAACCCGAGGGTGGCCGAAAGCAGTCCGGGTCCCACACCACCTTCTGGCTGTGGCTTACTGGGCCGGGCTGGGGGCTCACCTGGCCGCTTGACGGGCTTCTTGGTGGGCGTATCTTTCCTCTTGTTGGGGATGGCCGGGGAGTAGGGGACCCCAGAGGCTGAACTGCTCTTCCGGAAATGCTCCCTCAGGCCCTTGATGGAGCGGTCCAGCTGGCTGGAGCGAATCTGGTAGTAGACGTTCATGAAATCTGCGGAGAGATGGGGCGGTGGCTGCGGCGGCTGGCCCGGGTCCCTGCCTTTCCCCCCTGGGCCAGCTGCGCAGGGCGGCAGGGGCACCCACTATTTCTCCTTGCTAACCCTTTCCTAGCACCTGCCCTCGCTCACAGACACCCGCAGGTCCTCGTCCCAAATCAGGTGGACTCGTAAAAGGGAAAGCGTCCTCCAACGCAACAGATCATTTTTAAGTTTTGAAGATAAAGATTTCCTTTTTTAAAAAGATATTTTATTTATTTATTTTTAGAGAGAAGCGGAGGGAGAAAGAGGGAGAGTAACATCAATGTGTGGTTGCCTCTCACACGACCCCTGCTGGGGACCTGGCCCGCAACCCAGGCATGTGCCCTGACTGGGAATTGAACCAGTGACCCTTTGGTTTGCAGACCAGCACTCAGTCCACTGAGCCACATCAGCCAGGACACGAAGATAAAGTTTCTTTAAGATAAAAAATAAAAAGCTAACATCCAGATTCAATTTG
This sequence comes from Mormoops blainvillei, assembly GCA_004026545.1. Classification (NCBI taxonomy): domain Eukaryota; kingdom Metazoa; phylum Chordata; class Mammalia; order Chiroptera; family Mormoopidae; genus Mormoops; species Mormoops blainvillei. The sequence continues at coordinate 10,584 of PVJD01009266.1, read as the reverse complement.
GTAAGGAGTCAAAGGATGTGAACAATTTATAGGAGGCAAAGAGACAACGAATGTCAGTGAATGAAAGACACATCCAATTTTTAGCCATTAGCAAAGTGAAAATTTAAAAACCAAAACAAAACTGCCCTACCTGGTGTGGCAAAGTATGGAGGGCTAAAAAGCTTAAAATTAAATATTCATTGGAATTTTTGTTTTCTAAAATGTTTCCTTAATTCACGATTTTTTGTTTTTTAATCCGAGGACTGGTTAAAGAAATGATGGCACTGCCATGCCATGGAATACTGTGTGGCCATTAAAAAACAAACAAAGCAGCCCTGGCCGGTGTGGCTCAGTGGACTGAGCGCTGGCCTGCAAACCAAAGGGTCACTGGTTCAATTGAAAGGCAGGGCACATGCCTGTGCTGCGGGCCAGGTCCCCAGTAGGGGGAGTGCGAGAGGCAACTGCACACTGATGTTTCTCTTCCTCTTTTTCTCCCTCCCTTCCCCTCTCTAAAAATAAATAAATAAAATATTTTAAAAACAAACAAATAAGAAAAACAAAGCAAACATACGTGCACTGATACAGGGCAGCTCAAGGCCCCTCACAAGTTACAAACAGAAAACAACTGTGGGACGGTGTTTGGTACGCTGCTTCCCACTTGGGAATGAGGGGAGGACACACACACACACACACACACACAGTCGCACACTCTCGGCGGCAGGGGCTTTTGGAAGGGTATGTATCAATCTTAACAGTGTTCATCTTCGGGTCATAATGTTGTAGGCATCTAGGAAGTGAGGAGAAGAACCTTTGCTTTTCAGCTGAGGCTTTCTGTACTATTTTAAAAATTTATAACTAATCCAAAAAAAAGTACAGAAATAAGAAAATAAGGTATATAAAGAAAAGCTTGGGTTTGGCTAGACTCACAATTTGATATGTAAGCTATAGATTTATTGCTATCTTATTTCCTATTAAACTTTTTATTAAAAAAAAAAAAGCCCCAAGCCCCAAACGCAGGTGGATTAAAGAAATAAAGGGAGATCGCTCCCGCCTTTGGCCCGACCTGGCCGGCCGCAGCCCCGGGCCCTCTCACCTTGGTTGCGCCCGTATCCCACCAGCCAGCGGGAGATGCGGACCACGTCCAGGAGCACACCCTCCGGCAGGTGCTCCAGGGGCACCTCCTCCTGGACCTCCAGTTCCTCCTCACCACTGATCAGATCCAGGATGAGCACCGGGGAGACGACCTTACTGTGCCGCGTCATCAGGCTGCGGAACTCGGACTCCAGAGACTCCTTCCCGCGCTCAAACAGCAGCTTCTGCGGGAGGCCAAGCAAGGAAGGAACGAAGGAAGGAAGGAAGGGTCTTGGCTGCTGTTCTGGCAGTCGGTTAGCCCTCACCTCCCTCTCCTGTGCCTTCACTTCCTTTAAACCAGAGAGGAAACGCCAGAAAGCCTTCCTCGATTGTATCTTTACCTCGTGTTCTCACAAACTGTATGCTCACAGGTGAAACACAGGGTTTTATAAATAGATGTTTCATAAATACTGGCTGATTATTTTCTTACTGCACTATTAATTTGTCTTCTTGTTAGAAAACGGTTTGCAAAAGAAAAAAAAAGATAAATTGAACTATGTCACATTAGAAACTTTTGTGCTGAAAATGATACCATCAAAAAAATGGAAAGACAACCCAGAGAATGACAGAAAATATGTGCGAATCGTATACCTGATAAGGGGCAGGTACTCAGAACATGTAAGAGAACTGAAGACATGTTCACACAAAAGTGTGCACACGAGGGTTCACAGCAGCATTTTTCATAATGGCCAAAAGGTGGCGTGCCCATCAAGTGAGGAATGGATAAATAAAATGTGGTCTAGCCACGCGATGCAATATTAGGCAAAAAAAACAAAACCCGAGTGAGCGTTGATATGTATACACTACAACGTGGATGAACTTTGCAAACATGTTGAGTGAAAGAAGCGAGACATGAAGGTCACATAATTGTGTGATTCCACTGATATGAGAAGCCCAGAGCAGGCACGACTACAGAGGCAGAAAATGGACTAGTGATTATGGACTAGAAGGGCCAAATTCATAGAGACAGAAAGTAGAAAAATGGTTGCCAGGAACTGGAGGGAAAGGAGAGAGGGAGCTGGGGTTTAGTGCATAAGAGGTTCGGTTTGGGTTGATGACGAGTTCGGGAGATGACGGTGGTGACATTGCACAACCAGGCAAAGGTGCTTAGGGTCCCTGGGCTATTCACTTAGAAATGGCTGCAAGGTGGATGAACCTACAGAGGGTACTGCGCTATGCGAAATAAGTCAGACAGAGGAAGACAAGTCCCGTAAATGATTTCACTTACATGTGGAATCCAAAAAAACAAAATAAATGAACAAACAAAACAGAAACAAACTCGTAGGCACAGAGAACCAATTGGTCACCATCAGGAGGGGAGGGATAGGTGAAAAAGGGGGAAGGGACTAAGAAGTACAAATCGGAGTTATAAAGTAGTCACAGGGACATCGAGTACAGCAGAGGGAGGGCGGTCAGTAGCACTGTAATAACTGCGCACGGCGCCAGAGGGCGCTGGGTTTACTGGGGCCATCGCATTACAAGGCATGTGGATGTCTAATCACCACACTTGAAACTAGTAAGATATTGCATGTCAACTGCTTTTAAAAACTAAATTTTAAAAGATGGTTAAATTGATAAACTTATAGTGTGTATTTTTATCATTAAAAAACCACAAAGGCATTTGTAAAGATCAAATGTTAGACGTATATTGTATACATAATTTATAATTTGGTTAAATTATACAAATGCAGTAAAAACGTGTACCTGGAATCCTGAGGCAGAGGCCTTAAGGACTACAGTATGTGCACTGTATTCTGTACTTCTGCTTATTCTGCTATATTCTCCTCCAAGCTGGTTCAGTCTCTCATGAAACCAGGGTAGGGACTGGTGTCCCCAACCCCTCCCGTCACCCTGCTGGCCCCTTACCACTTTGTTGAGCTCTGGGCTGTCTGGGCTGTTGTCCTGGAAGTACTCCACAGCCTTCTGAATCTTGGCCATGCTTGCCAGGTATTCCTCCAGCCGTCCTGTGGGGCTGACAAGGAGAAGAGCCGGACGCACCCAGATGGATGGAAGATGAAGAGAAGGACCAAGGGGACAGTATTTGGAAGGGGAAAGAAGAGAGCTGATAGAGAGGCTCAAATATATGAGGATTCTATCCCTCCCTTCCAAGACCTAGGGCCGCCGGTTCAGGGTGCATTAAGAATGAGACCCTCTGGCCCTAGCTCACCCCTCCCTGATGATCTTCTCAGTGTCACTGGCCACATGGTAGTAGCTGATGACGTGGTCCAGGCAGGACAAAGTCTTCTCAACGTTCTCCTGCAGCCGCTGCAGGTTCTCTGTCTGCTTGTGCACAGGGATGATGGAGTTCTCCAGCTTCATCAGGCGGCTCTCAAAGGACGACAGGATCGACACCTGCAGGGAGGAACCTTGGGCTCTCAGGCCTCATGGCTGTCACAGCACTGCTGCTGCACCCCCACTGGGTTGTTGGCATTTGCGGCTTGTCTACTGCTTTTCTAGACAATAAGCTGCCTAAGGGAAGGGACCAGGGTGCCGCTGGTCACCACCGCACCTCCGCACCTACCCCGTGCCTAACACACCGGCGGTGGTCTGAAGAAATTGGATGGAGTTTGATTTGAAGGCAATTCAAGCACCACATGAACTCCATCCTGAGCTAATCGCCTCAGGATGGTTTCCCTTCCCCCTTTGAAGCCCGATCCCAATTTCCGTTCTTTCTGAGCCTTTCCCTTGCGGAACAGGAAGTAGTTTCATATGGAGTAGCCTCAAATGTATTGTGGCATTTTCAGAAGCTTCTCTAAGCATAAATCCCACTGAACAAGGACTAGGGCTTCAGGACTGTGTTACTAAATACATGCCCAAGTTTGTATTTATTTAATCTGTGATTTTGTTTTAAAAAATATTTTTATTTACTTGTTTTTACAGAGGAGAAGGGAGGGAGAAAGAGAGGGAAAGAAACATCAATGTGTCGTTGTCCCCCACGCGTCCCCTACTGGGGACCTGGCCCACACCCCAGGCACGTGCCCTGACTGGGAATCGAACTGACGACCCTTTGGTTTGCGGGCCAGCACTCAGTCCACGGAGCCACATCAGCCAGGGCTCAATTTGTGCTTTATAGTCTCCTCTAGAAATAAAGAAGAAAACTTACATTTGTTGAGCGCCTATTGCATATCAGGTACTGTACAAGATGCATCCCTATGTGTTAGCTGCTATGACCTTCGCAGCCACACTGGGAGGTTGGCATCGTCTGTTTTATCAGTTGAGTTAACTGAGGCTCTGAGTTACCTGTCAGGCTCTGCATACAAGTAAGTGGAGGGTGAGGACTGGCTCCTACATCTGTCTGACTTCAGAGTTCATGCTGCCCCAAAGCCCTCTGGGGGTGGTGGCTGGGTCCTGTCTGCCTTCGGGAATCTCAGACTTGCTAACCCTGCCGTCGGCCCCCTCTGACCGTCACTTGAGCAGAGGATGCCATATGAACAAGAGCCAGCCCACCTAAAGCAGTCTCATACATGTCCGCGGAAGGAGAGGACGAAGAAGGGGGAGCTGGGACAGGGAGCAGGAAGTGCAGGCCAGCGGGGGCAGCAGCGTCCTCGGTGAAGCGGGGGACAAGGGGAAGGGAGCTAGGTAGGAGACATGCCACGCCGCTGCTAAAGAAGCCTCCCATACCGCCATCACGACTCAAGCCAGAACCCCGGGCCTTACGGACCGAAACCGCTAAGTCGCAGGGCTCTCCTCCAGGGCCTGGGGGCCTGTCAGCCCGTCCTAGCGGAGGGGTTACTCACCATGTTCTTGGTGAGCTGGTCGCTCTTCTCCAGGCTGTCTCGGATGAAGGACAGCGTCTCCTCCTCCTGGGGGACCGCAGGGGAGGGCGTCACCAGAAGCCGGGCCAAAGCCCACCGTGCTGCGGCCCCGCGGCCTGGCCGTCCAGCCCATCTCCTTGCGGGGAGCGTCCCTCTCAGCCCGCCTGCCCCCTGAGCAGACGCCGCAGCCCGGTCTCCGCCCCTCGCCTCGCCTCCTCCCCCGCCTCCCAGCCCCACCTGCTTCAGCTTGTCCTCAATTTCTCGCCGTCGGGCGGACGCCTCCTGCGGGGGGATCATCCCTACGACCCCGCGGTTCCCACGTCCAGGGGTTTGGTCTCCTCTGCCTGCCTTCTCGGCCTCCGTCCCTGTCACACCCACTTCCGCCCTTGGCCCCGCCCCGGAGCGCAATGCTGCGTGGGGCACTGGGCTAGCCGGGGCAGGCAGCCATCTTGAGTGTGGCTGGGAAGTGTGGCTCCCGGAGTGGGCTGGGCCAGAAAGCCTCGTTCAGCACTTTGTGGCTCTGAACAGCACTATCCCAAGGACAACAGCGCTAACACCTTGCTCTCTAGGCCTTAGGAAGGCACTTCCCTATGACTGTGACCAAACACTGAACTTTGTACGGTATCATCGCACTTTTGTAAATGAACTGTATATATGGGGGGTGGGGGTGCCCCAAACCCGGAATTATCTTCTGGAGGGCCAGCCCCTTGCATAGTATAGCCTTTCCCCTCCTAGGTGAGCGTTCTAGGAGCCCATCTGGATCAGTGGACTAGCCGGCGTTGTTGTGAGAGGCTGGGTTCACCTTCAGTGAATTTCTTTTCAAGATTCAAGCCTTTGCCCATTTCATGATGAGTGATTTACAAGCACACCTGCTCACATGGGGCCGAGTGTTCAGCAGTTTTTGACCAAAAATGGCATGACCCCCATGCCCCACGCTTCCTGTTCACCAGATCTCTCTGAGCGACTTTTTTTTAAATTTCCCTGGATGAAAATAGTCCTCAAAAGTAAATGTTTTGTGGATGTGGAAGAGCTAAAAACAAAGAAACGGCAGAAGTACTAAAAGGCATCAAAGTCAACCAGTTCAAAAACTGTTTTGAGCAGCAGAGAAAATATCTCGATAGTGTATTGCATCAAATGGCGAGTACTTTGAAGGTGACTTAAGTTTAAACATGTAAAAATAAATACACAACTTTTAAAATAAATTCCGTTTTGGGGGGTGGTTCCCCCTGTGTATTTTGTATTTTCTCAAATTTCCTTCGCTAAGTGTAACTTGGTAGCCAGCTGCCATGCACCGAGAGCCTTCTGTTTGCACATCTCAGTTACAAACACCTTCCTTGCTCCTTATCTTGTCTAATCCTCATAGTAAACTTCCGAGTGGGGCGCAGCTGAGGAAGCTCAGGCTCAGCGAGGTCAGCCGCGCTAAATCAACACAGCTGGCGGCGAGCTGGTTCTCCTCTGCCCCCCACCCCGCTGCTTGGAAGCTCAGGAGGTTGGTTTGTTGCTGTGCCGCGATCTGACTTTCAAGAAAATTCCTTGTGAAAAGTAGGTTATCTGTTTGACATGAAAAATGTGGTACATCTAGAAAAAGGTAGAGAGGATGAAAATATGAGTTTAAATCATTCTCAACCCAATGTCAGGCATGGGTTGACACGCAGACGTGGATTCAGTACACGCTGTCATTCCCCAAGTAGACTGAGTACAAGCCGCTGTGGCAAAAGGGGCAAGTGGTGTTTCAGCTGCAGTTTCAGAAGCCTTGATTCTCCTTCACAAACTTGTGCAGGAACTTGTGCAGGCCACAAAGGTGCCTAGCACAGCCCAGCCCCCCTCTGCCAACTCACAGAGATGGTCTTTCCAGAGGGAGGAAAAGGGGAAGGACAAGCTCCCTCCCGCAACAGTGTTCTTTCTTCCATAATTCCCTAGTTTCAGATTTGGTGCTTTTTCTGAGTTATTGAGTGTAACATTCCTCCACATTAATGTCTCCTGGCCCTGTAGCCACACTGAAAATGTGTATGCTATGACGTGAACAACCCCAACACTGCCCATTCCCTGGGATTACAGCCATTTAAAAGGACAGAGATGCACTGCAAACAAACAAACGACCTCAGGAAAACATCACAAAACACTAAGAGGGTAAGTTGAGTACAAAGCATGCTCAGTTTTTCTAGTTTCTAAAGATGGTGAGTTTAACTTACCTTTCTATTAAAATGCTTCTGAGAAAACAAATTTTCCTTTTTTCTGTAATGATCAAAAAGTCTTTTTTTTTTCCCCCATTCAGAAGTTACTAGTCATCAACAGTACATCTGACAAGAAAAGTCCGGAGGTTTTTTGGGTTTCTTTTCCCTTGAAATCCTTTTATATATAAAATGAGAGAAAGGACCTGGGTGTGGAAAGCCCAGGAGTGGACACCCTATTGTGTGCTTTCTTACGAGGAAGAGAGAGCAAAGGAAGTATTTAGTGTGCTTTCAGCCACGTGTGGGCTCCAGCCTGCAGTTTGGCTTTAAGGCTATATTCAAATTCCATGTAATTCTGTTCAAACAGGAAAGAAGCTAGGAAGTAAAAAACAAACTGCCCTCCTCTGCCTTGACCCCCAAGCATCTCTATCCCAGAAGTAACCCCAATTATGACTTTCTAGATGAATTCATAAAAATCTAGGCATATTATATACAAACTAAGCTCTTTTTTTTCTCAAAGAAAACAAATGCTATCATATTAAACATTTTCTCGTGACCCGCATGTTCACTTGATAGTATGCCTTGAGCATCTTTCAATATTAATATTAGAGGTATGCTCCCTTCTTTGCCTAGACTTTCATTGAATAGACACACAGAGCAGCCCTCTGTTAACGGACACTTGGGTTGTTTCCAGGCTTTTTCCTATTGGAAACTCTATCCCGTGTATATAGGTGGCTTGTGCATGACCATACCTGTACACCTATATATTACTAAATTAAAACATATATATCTTTAAAGTTTCTACAGAAATGTGCAAGTTGCCATCCCGAATGGTTGAACTCATCTATACTTCCAATCCCGAAGTATACGTGTGCTTATTCCTCCACGCCCTAACTCACACCATGTATTATCAACTTCGACATTTTTGCCAAGCCGATTCAAGAAAAATGGCGTCTCATGTTTAATTCCGAACTAAGTGAAAAGGAAAATACGATGTATCGATCTTTGTGGGATGCAGGGAAAGCAGTGCTGAGAGGGAAATTTATAGCATTGAATGCCTACACTGTTGGGGAAAACAGAGATCTAAAATGAGTAATCTGAGTCTCCACCTTAGAAAAATAGAAAAAAGCAAAAGCAAATTAAATTCGAAATAAGCAGAAGAGAAATAAAAATTAGAGCAGAAGTCAATAAAATTGAAGACAGGAAACTGGTAGAGAAAAATCAAGGAAATCAAAAGTTGGTTCCTTGGAAAGATCAAAAAAAATTAATAACCTCTAGTTAGGCTAATCAAGAAAAGAGGAGACTCAAATTACGAATACCAGGAATGAACTGGGGGCATCATTGCTGATCCCATGGGCATTAAAAGGATACTAAAGGAATATTTTGAACAACTCTATGCCTTCCAATTTGATAACTTAGGTGAAACAGACCTATTTCTTGAAAGACAGAATTTACCAAAACGCACACAAGGAGCAATAAACAAACTGAACAGGCCTATAGCTATTACAAAAATTGAATCAATGCGTAAGATTCCAAAACAGAAAGCACTGGGCCCAGATGGTTTCACTGATGAGTTGTACCAAACATTTATGAACATAGAAGCATTTCAGAAGACAGGAGCAGAAGAAACACTTCCTAACTCATCCTGTGAGGTCAGCTTTACCCTAATACCAAAACTAGTGGAAGACATTATAAGATAGAAAAACTACAGACCAGTCTCTGTCATAAACACAGCTGCAAAAATACTCAAAATATTAGCAAAATCGACCCCGACAATGTATAGAAAGAATTACACATTATAACTAAGTGGCATTTATTTCAGGTATGGAAGGCTGGTTCAACGGAATCATATAACTTAATTATATTTTTCATGTTTAATACTTTCTTGGCTTTTTTCTCCCCCCCCCCAAAAAAAAACCCTTCTCATTTTATTTTTTTTTTCAGGTGAGCTTTAAAATCATTTTCACAACTGCAAATTGAATTCAGGTCCTCAAAGAGGCTGGGGAAATGTTGCGGGGATCCCGGCCCACTTCGGGGATGGAGGCAAAGTGTGACCCCGAGAAGGGAGGGACGGAAGGCAGCCCAGGGACCTCCTGGAGCAGCTGGTGAACCTGCCACAGCCAGGAGAAGGAGCTCCCAGGCAGGGGCTGCAGCCCCGCCCAGGGCAGATCAAAGGCAGCCAGGAAGCACCTGGTCTTCACAGCTGTGTGACCAAATGGTGTGGGGAGGGGGGCACTCTGGGTCTCCAGACAGGGTGGTGTCATGGGGGTGCAGGAAGACCTGGGCTGCCTCTCCGGCACCCGGTCCGACATGGAGGGTGCCCACCAAATCCGTGATGGACAAATAAATAACTACGCGATGGTGGACCAAAGGGGTGGACACGCTCGTGGGTGTGTGTCCCAGAGTCTGGGACCAAAGGGGAAAAGGTCGGTGCGCCGTTGGACACCACTGGATCCTCTCCGCCCTTAAAATCACTGCGACATGTACACGAAGAGCGGCAGCAACACCACACAGAGATGTGGTTGAGGGGACGCGCTACTGCCTCCTGCCCCTCTGTGCACACCCCCCACCCCAGAATCTCATGCCAATCTGTCACCTGACGCAGGGCAGGCCCCGATGGCAGGTGGGAGTCCGGCTGGGGACCCATGCCCCCTTGGGAATATGTCCCATGTGGCGGAGGACTCCCGCTCTTCCCCAGCCTGCTGTCCCTGGGGTATCTTCCGTTTCCAGATCTCTTCTTTAGGTCGCCCCTTCTGCTATCCAGAAGCCTCTGAGTGGGTTTCGAGGACGCGGCTGAGCCGCAGGGGGGCGCGCTCGCCCGCTAAGCCTGGAGCGCAGCGCGCGCAGGGAAGGCGCGAGGGGCGAGTGCCCGGGCCAAGGGGCCCGCGAGGGGGCGCCCGGCTCAGCTGGTGCCTCACTGCGGCGCCCTGGGCAGGAACCTCCGAGAACAGGCAGGGGGGCAAGAACAGGGAGGAGAGAGGCCCAAGGGCAGTAGATAGGTGGAAACAGAAAAAGGGAGGCCAGAGGGACCCTGAAAAGGAGAGGAATATGGAGGCGGGAAGCAAGCCAGTAAACGAGCAAACTTGATAGGGCACTGCAGGGAGAGCGGCAGACAGGGAGGAGAAGCCGCGGGGCTGAGGCCAAGACTCCCGGCCTTTCTTCCCGTTTCCCCAGGCCCCCCCCCCCAACCCCGCCACCAGCCAGGAAGGGGGTCCAAGCCAGCAGGCCGTGGCGACATCGCCGCTGGCACCCGCAGCATTTCGGCCTGCGGCTCCCGGCAACGGAGAACGCCGGCGGTCGGATGCCCTCCGCGGAGGTGCCGGGCCCCTGCGCCCCCACCGCCGCTTGACCCGGCGTGCTCCGGTAGCCCCGCACCGTCGAGCGGAGCCCCGCACCCCGGGCACATCCCCACAGCCCGCGGCCCTGGGCGCGCCCCCGCAGCCTCGCGCGCTCTCGCACCCTGTAGACCGCCCCCCGCCCCGGGCGCGCCCGCAGCCCGGCTCCCTGGGGCGCATTCTCCCAGCCGACAGCCCCGCACCTGAAGGCTT
>PVJD01009265.1:0-64496 GCA_004026545.1 Mormoops blainvillei | reverse complement strand
CAGGGTCACTGACTTAAGTATTACACAGCTTCACACCCTATAATTCCCAATAGTGCTGCCTTTAAAAGTCAGGTTACATTATAGTTAGTAGTTCATACCTTTAAATATATACCTCAGACTCTAGAGTCATGATTTGTTTAAACATGAAAGGATGAAACTCCAGATTTACTAAGAGTTCATTTCAAATGAGTATTCTTTTACCAAAGGATTCCACCTACAGTGCTTTAAACACTGAGCTCTTAAAACAAGTGAAATGCTGTTTTAAAAATATTAATTTGCACATAACATTTTTGGGGAGTTCTACCTCGACTGTAGAACATGCCACCAGGACAACTTTTCTTCATTCCAGTAGTTTAGAGAAGTAAAATTTTGAGAAGCTGCAGCTTCCTGCTGACCTAGCTACCGAACAATTAAACGGCTGTTAGCATTTATGCCCCTCCTAGCTCCTGGGGGAGATGTGGTCTGCCCACCGCCAGTGGGAGTTCCTTGCAGACAGCACCACTTTCTTCCACTGCATCTGGTTCCAACGTCATTACTGACAAGTAGGGTTTCTTTACACTACTTCTTGAAAGGCAACGTAACATTATTTAAAATTTTTCATAGTACCTAGAAAGTTCAAATTATTGAGAAAAGGTAAAAAAAGATTCTGACCTAGTAGGCTAAAAATCTCAAATGACACTCCTTTTTAAAAGTAGCACTGCCTCACATTTTGTTCTTTTGGAAATCAGTTTTACAAAGAGTTATGGAAGGATATGAATTGTTAAACCAAACTAATGAGTACGATCATTAAAATTCTAGGCTGAGATATTTACAGCTCTGGTGAAGAGAACAGGACTTATTTTGGGAAAACAGGTGAATCTCTGTGTAGACATCATTATTGAAGGGTAATAATTTCAGCCTATTCCTCATGTTTCTGTAAAAGGGAGGAAATTTCTTCTTCATTCCCCAGAAGAGAAAAATAATGAAAAGAACACTCCTTTCTTCTTTTGGTCAACTCATCATAAAATAAAAATTAAAAAGCACAGCCCCTAAACTGTTGTCCCAGGCAAAAAAACAAAAAACAAAAATAAACACCTATTATTTGGTAAAAACTAAACCACAAACCATAGCAGAGGGAAGGAGGAAACACTGAAGAATCTAGGTTTCAGCCTCATTAGATGTATGAACTTAAATTTGGACACAATCTCCCAATAAGAGAATAATCTCCCAATAATACTCTTACCATCATCCCGAAGGATAAATCTACCTACGTACACTGTTATCTCCTGACAGTAGCATCTGCAACACTCCAGCCTTCCGGAAAGGTCAGCCATTTGAAACTGTAGAAATCGCTAGTTTTCTTTGAAGTACCTTTCTTTTCCATCCAGCATATTTTTAAAACTTTCTTTCCATTTCCCCTTTAAGCCCTGTGTTTTCTGGCCCCCCACTGCTGAAACGAAGGTCATCTCTTAGTGATTCTATCTCCCCAACTTCTTCAGAGCAGGTATTTTTAGCCCTGCACCTCAGTGCCTGTTGTCACCGTCTCCTGCGAAGGAGCTGCCTAAGCCCGTGAAACGGCCCTTACAGCAGAGGTTGCACTCACCGGCAGAGCCTGGAAAAATACTTACACTTGGGTCCCAGCCCCAGAGATTCTGGTTTTACTGGTCTGGGGTACAACCTTGGCATTAGAATTTTTTCCAAAACTCCCCGTGTGATTCGAAGGTACAGCTGAGGTTAAAAGGTTAACTGCTCAGTCTGGGCCATTTCTCCTTGACCACGTGGTTTCGGCTGGAGAATCGCTCAGCAGATTCCTGACCCGAAGGGGCGGTGGCTACCTCTGAAGCCTCTGCCCCTGTGCTCCTTATGACCTGCCTACATTTTCTTCCCCAAAGTAGTAGGAACTATTTAAGAGAGCATTTTCCAAGTTATTAACTGTGGGTTCTTGGGGGGGGGGGGGGGCGTGCCAATTCCCTGAGCTCTTGACCCTCTGCCTGTAATATTTACTTAGAGCCCAGGTAGGGTAAAAACCAAAAGCTTCCCCTTTTGCACCTTTCCTTTAAAAGCTTTAGAGATTCAAGTTCCATTTCTGCTTCTCAGTCCCCTAAGAACTTCCATCTGCATTCCCCCGCCCCTTTTTTAATTTACTCTATGCTCATCTTTTGGCAGTAAGTTTCAAGCTCTTTCCAAACTACTCCATTTTCCTCCTACATGTTTCTGAGCAAACCCAATTTATATCCAGATAATACACAAGGCACAGACCTTTGGCTTTTTGAATTTGCAGCTGAAATTCACTGAGTTGTTTCACTGCCTTACGTAAGGTTCACCGCCCATGTTTTATTTGCTTATTTAAAAAAACCTACTACCCCCCTTCCATGAATGAAGCCAAAAGTCTGGATCTCTGAAAAACTAAAGCTATGAGCTAGGCTTATGTGACTAACAGCTCTAAACGCTACCTGGAACCATGGTTGAGAGCAAGGCTCCACAGGTTAAACTACATGAATCCAAGAGGTTAGAAAGAACAATAATCTGTAAAGATGACAACGTCTCCTCCACTGACCATGAATGTTGAGAAAAGCCAAAGGAGGCAACCATCTACCTCTGCCTGGCACAAAACTTCTGGCCCAAACAATTTAGTGGTGTTTGCAGTTCATTCTCTAGTCATCCATGACCAAATCACTGGCTTTTCCTTGGTAATCCCTTTCCTGCATACCCCCTTTGGCCAAAATTGTCCCTCACTAGATCAGCCTTGGGACCATGGCCTAGCCTGTATCAGTTAAGAACCAGGTATCATACTAAAAACTTACACGGGCCAGAGTAAAAGATTAAATTCCAAAGCCTCCTGTCTGGACTGCCACAGACACCTAGATCTCCTCGCGTTACTCTGGCGCCCAATGCCAGTTTTTGTGTCTTTTACAAAAACACTGCACCACGATTTTTGAGGGCCAATAACGCTACCCAATTTGGAAATAAGACAAACACAAATTTAAATGTTTGCTTGTTCACTAATAATACCAGTTGGAGAACATGACTTAAGCTCTGCAGCCGACTGGTCTTGATAACGTGACAGCCCAGCCGACCAACCGCAGCTTACCGTCTGGTTGACCAGGCTGCCCCCGCCGCCCCACCACAGGGAGACAGATGTGACAGGTGCCAGAAAGTACTGAGCCAAAGCATGTTTAGCTCATTTGCTAAAATCCACCAACACATAAAAGTTGTTCTTTTTCCTCTGGTAGCAGAAAGGCTGAAAGTGTTCCTCCTATATTGTTTCTAGAGAATGAATTAGAAATTTCCTCCCCTGGGTAGGAGCATATAGGAGGCGAGGGGTGGGTAGTGTTATCCACAAACCTCAACAATTTGCATGAGAGGGGGACTGACAGTTTCCAGGGTTGTGACACTTATTTCCACAACAATAACAGACTAAGGATTTTATAAGCATGCTCTCAGGTTCCTCAGTCAGAGTCACACAATATAAGCCCATTCTGAATCATCAGTCAACAAAGCAAGAGGAACCGTGTAGTTTCTCTGCAAGAGCGGCAGCCCATTCTTCTTCCTGGCGGAGTGCCTGTGTTCCAATGGCCTCAAGGTTCGACTGTCTTTGTGTGTGTGTGTGATCTAATATGCTTTTAGAATCCCTATGGGGGGAAAATACTTCCAAAATTTAAAGAATTAATAAAAAGTTTACTGCAAATTTTGAATCCTATTCTAAAATACATTAGAATGTGATCCCTTTTAATGATTCTACCACATGGAATAGTAATCAGGCAAACTAGAAGGAAGAGTAAGAGAAGCCATGGCGGTTTCTATGAAGATTAAATGAGAGCCAAAGGGAGGGTGAGCTGATGGGTTTGAAAACAACAGAAAACTAAATGACCATCTGGCAGTCAGTCAGACATGGGCAGAGCAAAGACAATGGGCCAGGTGCAGAAGGTCACCAGGGTAGAAGGCGCCAGGTGCCTAGCAATGGGCAAAACTGGGAAAACAAGGACCGCACCCCCAGGACAACCTTTCCTTCAAATCACTGGTCATGCAGACTAGACCTCCTGACCTTTCATATCACTGTTTATGTCACCTGGCCCCTCCCTTGACCTTTCCTCTTCTGGCATATTGCTAGTCATGCGGTAAGATCCCCTTGAAGGAGGAAGAGGAGGCTGAAGAGTGGCCTCAGGTGACTCCTGTGCAAGCCCTTGCACAACCACTCCCAGAAGCATTAACCCCTAGGGATGACATCTAGGTCCTGGTCTGCTTCAGCTCCAGGTCCAGAAAAGCAGCAAAACCAGATAAGCAACATCATGGCTGCCTCAGGACCACCTGCATTGACTCACAACCCCCAACCTGAGGACCACCAATCAGTGAAGACCACAACACTGACAGGACACACCTGGAAAGCTGATGAATATTCTATTGGGACCTCCACTAAGACCCCTATCTCTAGAGAAAGGATAAAAACTCTCAGAATGGAGGACCCAGCACCTTTCCCCACCCCCGTCAGGCATGTTTTCCCTGTCTGTCTGTCTGTCTCTCTCTCAGGCTCCAAGGGCCCTTCTTTTGCCTCTGTAACTTGTTTCCAGAGTCCATTTCTTCTACAGCTCACTTCTTCTACCTCTGTGACTTGCTCTGAACTCTTTCTTTGTCACAACTCAAGTACTGAGGTTGCTGAAACAAAGTCCAGTTTGACACCTGGTGCCATTTTGCTGCCAACAATTATAGTCTAAATCTTTTGCTTTTGATTAAGTACTGGGTTGGCCAAAAACTTTGTTTAGGTTTTTCCATATGAAGGCTCCAGTAGTGCTTAGTTGTCCTTAACTTCATATGAAACAATTTTGTTAGACTGTATTGTGACATACAGTCATATCAGCATGCATTTAAAAAAAACATCAAAATTGGTGTATTTCTGTGCAGCCATTTTAATATTGAAGATGGAAGATACTCAACATTTTCAGCATATTATGCTTTGTTACTTCAAGAAAGGTAAAAACACAACTGAAATGCAGAAAAACATTTGTGCAGTGTATGGAGAAGGTGCTATGACTGATCAAATGTATCAAAAGTGGGTTGTGAAGCTTCTTGGTACTATTGACATCTTGGCCAAATAATTCTTTGCTGTGGGGCTGTTTTATGCATTTAGCAGCACCCCTGGCCTCTACCCACTAGAAGCCAATAGTGGGAGATAGGCAACATACTCAAAATAGCCAAATCAGTCAAGTTATTAGTGAAAATGAAAAATCTGTCTTTTATTTTACAGAAAAAACAACAGACTTTTTTTGGCAACCCAATAGGTAAGCAGCAGTAATGATAATGTCAATTCCTTAGAGCTGCTTGCCACAACTCTAAATTAAATATGGTAATATTTCACAGTAATTTTTAAGGATAAACCTAGAAGTTTCAAATTCCAGAGCATTAATTTTCTTGGGTGTTTTAAGAAGCTAGAAAGAGCAGGGATTCAGTTCTTTCACCAATGAAAGCTTCCTCAGAGAATTCAACCGTTTGTAGGCTTTGTTTTAATCTCCAAACAACCTGCAGTTTGCTAAAATTCAATTTCCTGGCATTAAACAACATGAAAAGATGTTTCAAATCTTGAAACCAGTAACATACAACAGTAAGTTTTGCAATTTGAATTTCAAGTAGGTCAAACTTTCCTACAGTACTTTAAGTAAAACAGAGGGAAACAGTTAAAATAAGCAAAAGTCTTTACCCTATTTACAGCCACTGGAGAAAAATATGCTCCTTAAAATGTGAAAGGATTTCTTACTGAAGCTGCTGCTTTAACTGAAACACAATATGAAAAGAATTCTGCTATATTTATGACCAAATAACAGACCATATACCCACAAAGGAAGAAATTCTACCTACATCCTAAATTCTTTCTTCATACCATTTGGACAGTAAGCGCGTTGCAAAACAGATGCTGTTCTTAAAAATATAATATTTTTAGGCAAGACATTTGGTCAGATTGATAAGAGTTTTACAATAACGTGTGCTTGAGATCATACCTTCCTCATGTTTGAGTTTGTTTTCTTTTTCTAAAACAGTGTACTTGATCCTTAGGACCACTCCCCCACCTTTCAGAGAAAAAAACAAAGGAAAGAAAATTATAGTCAACAGATTACTTTCTCCTTGATATCTCATTTTGAGCTTGGAGGAATTAACATGATTAGTACAATTAAGGAAGGGTGAGATCAAAATAAATATGGAAAAACTAGAAAGGGTTAAATCAAATTAACATAGGACACCAATTTTGATTTTTTTTAATTCCTTATAGAAAGTTAAACGCTACCATAAGGTTAAATAGTTACTTGAGTCTTAAGATGTAAAACCGATTTCAAAACATCAGTTTCTTTGCCAACAACGGAGGAATGTAAATACCCCTTCCACACATATACTAAAATCAGCTGCTCTTGGGTTTGAGTGAAGATGTACTTTTTCTGATTTCTTAGCTTCTACAGTAATTTTAATCCCACTGAAAGTACTTGATTAAATGAACATTCAAATGTTAGAATGCCATGACATCAGGAAGCACTGACCCTGCCTAGAAATCTACAGATAATACCCCACAATTAAACAATTTCAGTATAAAACAAAGTTAAATAACAAATAGCCCAAGTCCTAATAATTTTTGTGAATCCAGTTTCACAAAAGCATAAATGAAAAGTAGTATCTTCATAACTGTCATCTCAGTAAGGCTGAAGTCTACTTAGGTCTGCATTATGCTTCAAAAAATATGTATCTTTCTTTTCTACATTTTCAACTGCCGCCAAACCTTGTTTCTAAAATTTCAACTCAGAAAGTAGCATCTTCCACCTAAATTCAAAAATACTTGTTTTCAAAGAACTTGGTTAAAAATTTCAACCCCAGACCTGTCCCTGATCCTCTCCTTCTACATCTAGATCCTTGATGGGTCACAAATTTAATACTGATAAAGGTAATGACGTCCTTTGAGGCATCGTATCTAAAGATCCCTATGTTGTTTTTGAAAGATCGTGGTTTTCAGGGAAAGCAAGCTAGTTTTAGACATTTTACTAGATATTTTAAGTTGAAATATTTTAGAACTAAATAGGGAAGTTAATAAGCTCCTAAGACAGCTTCATGCTTGAACGTTCAAAAGTTACTTATTGCAAAATTCTTCCTTGCTTCCTGCAGCCAGAAATAACCTTTTTTGCTCCAGAGTTTCACGTTTTTTTCATTCTCACAATGTGGTTCCTTGAGAATGTCTCTCTTTGCTTCTTGACTGGCAACCTCCTAAAGGGTGGGACTGTGTTTTGAATTACTTCTCCGCACAGTTATCTCCCTCTGAGCTGACACATAGGGGCCACGTCCAACAAAACATTTGCCGAATTTCGCTAGCCACTTGACACTCCCTGATCAGTCACCCACCGTAAACCTCTGGGACTGCGTGCAGGTAGAGTTTTAGGCCAGCAGCTCATTCTCTATCAAGCACACCTCTTCACTGAGGCTAATGAAATCGGCTATGTCTGGAAGAGTATCATCCCCCTGTGACTCATCCGACTTGGTCGGAGTTAGGCAAAGGAATCAATACCTGAATGACTGTTGTACACGGAGCTCTTTAGAATTCTCGGCTCCCCAAAGTAGGCCAGCACCTGGCCCCTTCCCTTAAAGTTCTCACTCAGGGATGCTCCCACGCGCTCACACCCACCTTGGAGAACTCAAGCTGTCCAATTACTTGCTGCGTACCTACTGGCGATGGAGGCACATTGAGTTTGCTACCGCTCTAGGTCATGGCCCCAATGTTTTAAGTCTACGGAAAAAAAAAATCCTTCGGGGTGAGATTCCCCGCCCCGAGGCATTTCTAAACGATTAGCCTGGCCCCAGCCTCACGGCTCCCCCGCACCACTCCTTTCCCCTTCGTCCTGCAGTTTCCGTCCTGCGGCAGTCCCGTGGTGTTCCCGACAGTTGCGTTAGTTCAAGGACTGGCAGGGGAGAGGGCACGCTGTAGGCAAAGCCACGAGGGCTGAGGCGAGCACCAGTGAGTCTGCTGCAGGCCCCCGAGGACGCGCACAGGGCCGGGAGCAGAGGGGGCCCCGAGACGTGAGCGCGGGGGGCGCCCGGGCTCTCCCCGCTACTTGGGCTCGCTGACCGGAGGTGCTGCGGGACTTGGGAGAGTCGGGGAGCCCAGGTTATCCACCCTGGGCCGGTCAGGGACCCAGACGCCGGCCGGCGGGGATGCCCCCTCAGCGGAGGTCTCTGGAGAGGTGCTGCCGAGGAGCAAAAAAGGCAATTCGGGAGCCCCGGCCGGACAGGAGCGGCTAGGAGGGCCTGCCCATCTCCACCGGTCCCTCACCTTCATGGCCGCGACAGCCGCGTCTCCGTCGGCTCTGGCCGCAAACTCAACACCATAACAATCCCTCGCACAGTCGATCCTCTTCCTTCTGGACTGCGATTGCGGGGCCTCCCGAGGCGACCGAGCGTCCGGACGTAAGGGGCGTGGCCACGGCCGCCGCGCACCGCCCAAATAGAAGCCGAGCGGCGGCCAAGTTGGCCAATCCATAGCGACACTCGGGGGGGCCGGTCACCGGAGCCAATCAGGTAGCGGGAATGGGGCGGGGCCTTCGGCGCAGCCGGGTGGGCGGATGAAGATTCCATCCGGGCTCCAGCTGCTAAGGGCGGATCTGGGCGTGGCGGAAGGCTTTCTCCTGGCTGTTTCTTCGTTGAGTTGCTGAGATAGGAATAAGTGTTCCCAGAGGAACCCGTGCAACAGAGGTTTGGCTTTAGGTCAAGGTCCCGGGGCGGTGAGCAGGAGAAGGGGCGTTGTAGGTTGGAGAACGCCGGTGTCGAAGTCTTTTGTTATAACCATCGGAACAGGGCCTCAGAATTTCCTCAGGAGACTTTCAAGCCTTTCACACTCGGTAGTGACCTAGGTCTCCTCATTCGAGGGTCTGGTGAGCGGCGGCAGCTGCGCACGCAAGGACGCAGTTTTAAAAAGGCTTTTGAAAACACTTCAACTAACGGTTCTCAAACCCCAGCTGCTCTTTTAGAGCGATGTTAAAACGACCAAATCCTAGCACAATGCGAGAATTCTGGTGAGCCCCAGGAGTTGGCTTTATTTGAGCGGAAAAAGTGAGGTTATAAAGTATCGGTTTTTTCAGCCTTACTGGATGACAGAGTTGGTTTTCCTACACTCCTTCCCCTCCCCTCCATCTCAACCAGTATTTAAGTAGTTAAATAAGAAAAAGACGTGAAGGCGTCAAGTCCCTTCTCATCGGGTCCTAAGACTGTTGTACTCCTTTGCAACAGATTTGCTTACGTGTACTGATGAAAACACAAAGCCACGCCACTTTCTTAGGCGGGAATGATACTTATTTTTTAGCTTATTTTTCTTGCTTCAAGCGTTGCTCAGGTAATGTAATTTAACTTCTTATCCAGTACAGTCCTGGATTTTCTTCTTTGGAAAAATACAAAGGTAAAGAAAATAAAAAGGAAAGCCTTTTATTCACCACGTATGAGTAGTCTCTGAGCTTCAGTGGAAGAGAAAGTATTAATTCTTCTAATGATCTGGGCACAAAGAAATTTAAAAATTTGCTTGTGGTACAAAGCCCTATTCCTCATTAGAAAGGAAACTGGCAGTTCTACCTCAAGAGTTAATGAAACAGTATCAACCATAAAGTTTTTAAAAAAGAGTTAATGAATAAGCAGATGAAAAGAAATTCAACATTATTAGCCATCAGGGAAATGCAAGTCAAAACCACAATGAGATACCACTTCATACCCATTAGGATGGCTAAAACCAAGAAGACCAATAAGTTTTGTTGTGAATGCGGAGAAACTGGAGCCGTAATACATTGCTGATGGGACTTTAAAATGGTGCAGCTGCTTTGGAAAACAGTCTGGCAGTTCCTCAAAATGTTAAATGTAAAGTTACCATATGACCCAGCAATTCCATTTGTAGGCATAAACTCAAGAGAAATGAAAACTAGTATCCACACACACAAAAATCCTTGTATATTAATATTCATATGCAGTATAATTATAATAGTTCCAAAGTGAAAACAACCTAAATGTCCATTCATTGATGAATGGATAAATAAAATATGGTTTAGCCATACAATGGAATATTATTTAACCAAAATAAGAATGAAGTACTGACACATGCTACAGTGTGGATGAACCTTGAAAACATTATGCTAAGTGAAAGAAGCCAGGCATAAAAGATCTCATATTCTATGACTCTATTGGTGGCGAGAGGACACCAGGTGTTAGACTGGTGGAGTCAGACCAGACCTCAATGCGGCAACCTCAGCACTTGAGTTCTGGCTTAGAAAGAATTCAGAGCCAAGACTCATATACAAGAAAAAGTTTACTGAGAAAGTCACAGAGGTAGAAGAAGCGAGTCTTAGAAGAAATGGGCTCAGGAAATAAGTTACACAGGCAAAAGAAGGGCCGTTGGAGCTTAGGAAAGAAAGGCCAGGAAAACCTGCCTGGGGGAAAGGGGTGGTGAAAGGCTCTTGAGTGCCCCATAGGGCTGCACTGGATCTTCTGTGGAGGGTATTTTATCTGGAGGCCTTGGGAGAATCGCAACAGGATATGCATCAGCTTTCCAGGTGTGTCCTTTCAGGGTCATGGTCTCTAATGATTGGTCAGCACCATGGTGTGGGGGGGTGGGGGGTGGTCATTTGTTGATGCAGCTGGTCCTGAGGCAGCCATGATGTTTCTTGTCTGGATTTGCTGCTTTTCTGGACCTGGAGCTGAAACACAACAGAGGCCTAGATGTATTTGATGCAGATCAGAACTTCATTGCTCTGGGGGCTTAATGCTTAAGGACTATTCTCTTGCCCCCTTGTTGGTTCCCCCTCTAAGGGAGTCTAACCTGCATGACTAGTGACATACCAAGGGAGGAAAGTTTACCCTGGAAGCAAGGTCCTTGTTATCTCAGTTTTGCCCATTGCTAAGCCCCTGGGGCTTTCTGCCCTGGTGACTTTCTCTACCTGGCCCATCATCCTTGCTCTGTTCATGCCCGTCTAACTGCTTACCACAGTTTCATATATGTGAAATGTTCAGAATAGGCAAATCCATAGAGACAAAAAGTAAAGCAGCAGTTGCCTAGCGTGTACGGAGTTAGGGTGAAATGGAGTGACTGCTAGTGGGTATAGGGTTTTTTTGGGGGGAGTGATGAAAGTGTTCTAAAATTGTGGTGATGGTTGCACAACTCTAAGTATACAAAAAATTATTAAATTATACAATTTAAATGAGTGAATTGCATGGTATGTGAAGTATCTTTTAATAAAGCTGTGATAATAATGATTATAATAAATATTGAGAAACAACAAAAACTAGTCAATGCAGCTGAAGGGTGGCAAGAGTAAAACAAAACAGCCAAGAGTAGGGAGAGATTTAAGTATTGGAGACCATTTTAAAACTGCAATTCTTGCAGAAGACTTGTCTTATTCCGTGCCTAGAACGAAGCAAGCTCCCAATAAAAGTTTGAGTAAATTATTTCTTCTAAGAAGGTATATGTTATTTTTAAAAATAAGGGAGTAAATAGAATTCAGGAGTTCAGTCTCTAAATGCTTGAAATTGGGACCTCCTAAAGAGTAAGAGGTACTTTTGAGCTTAAACATCATACTTTTTCAATAGTAGAGATGCATTATGTTATCAAATTTTTTCTTCCTTTTATACGTTATATAATGACATCCTTTTTCAGTTGTGTAATTGTGGTTCAGGAAAAGGTGGTCTGTTTCCTAACATAGCCATAACAGCCTAATACTTTGTATTTTAGAGTCAAAAAGTATTACCAAGACAGGTGGGATAAGTTATTGCAGTTCAACTACTTGCGTGGGATGTATTGAGGCTGTTCTCTGAGGCTTTGTTTTTAATCCTTCAAAAAAATTCTTATATTGAATTCACAATGTGCTTAGGTCAATTAAATAATTTCAAAATCTCAAATTCAAGAAGCAGCGAAAGTTTCATTATCTAAATTTTTTTAAAGTTACTGAATAATCTTTCTTTCAACATCATGTGTACTCATAAGACAAGAAGGTAGAAAGCTAGTTAATTTTACTCTAGCAACAGACTCAGACTCAAAAACAATAAATCATAGCAACTTGCTATAATAAACCACTTCTTATTTTGGAAAATTTCAAACGTATATGAAGGAAGAAGGGTGTAGTGAAGTCCCATGTATTTATCATATTTTACCAGTTTTAACAATTCTCCACTTTCTATCATTCTTGTCTCCTCTTCAGCACTTGTGTCTCTCCACCACTCCCCACCCACCCCCACATCTGAATTAAGTTGCATTGTTAAATTAGTGCATGATGGTTGCCTAGCTATGAGCCAAATGAATATCTGAGAATTGGATCTGGATTGCTATGTTGTGTTTATCCTTGGTCACTTTCACAAATGTAACTATTTACCCAATGTAATCCATCTTGTTTGTGACCATTGCTTAAATTTCATGATTTAAAAGACTAAAGTGACTCTCTAACTATCCTCATTTAACCTGAGTTTGCAAATGCCAACGTTGTAGGTGGGTCATAAAATCTACCCACTCATGAAACGAAAAAGCATCTCTTAACCAGAATGCTTAAGCCAGGTCTTATCTGAATCCCAGCTGTCTGATTTCTGCTACAGCAGAAACAGTTTCAACAGTCCTTCTGGCACTTAGAGTGCTGTCTCTGTGGTTGCAGAACAAATGGTTCCACAGAATCACTTGTTTTGGACTCAGAATCTTTTTGGAATTCTCCTGGTTAGTTATTTTGCTGACTTGAACATAAAACCCCTTTCTGCGTTAAGTTTCTCCATCTGTAAAATCGACATAATGGTTATTAACTGGCTTTGTTTTTTGGTATCTGAAGAACCCCGATACCAAAAGTGAAATGGAAACACAACTTTAAGCTGGTTTCTCTAGTAAAGCAAATAATGTAGGGCCATTTTCTATTTCTCTGAAGTAAGTCGGAGCACTTTACAGGCTGTTCCCTGCCCCCCGTGATCCTCTTTAGTTGGCAAAAAGGGACAAGATTTTCCTTTCATGGCTTGGGAAACTGAGCCACAGCAGTGAGCTCTCTCGCCTGAGGCTTATGAGACTTATGAGGCAGTGATGAAAGTTAGAATAGCTGCCAAGTCTCCTATCCCCAGCCCAGTATTTTGCTCACCTGTATTACTATTCTTCTAATAAAGAGACAGACCTTGCAAAACAAGTTAATTCTTGTACATTAGGTCTGCATTCACAGTCACTGGGCAGGTGAAATGGGTGAAGGGAGTCAAAGGTACAAACCCAGTTATAAAATAAGTAAGTCATGGGGATGTAAGGTGCAGCATGGTGACTACAGTTAATAATACTACATCACCTGTTTGAGAGCATGTAAGAGTAAATCTTAAAAGTCCTCATCACAAGAAAAAAGAATTGCGCGATGATGTGTGGTGATAGATGTTAACTAGGCTTATTGTGGTGATCATTTTGCAACATATATAAATATTGAATCGTGTTGTACTATGTAGAGGAAAAAATGTGAACATTGAAACCAGGGCT
The DNA here is from genome assembly GCA_004026545.1 of Mormoops blainvillei. Taxonomy (NCBI): domain Eukaryota; kingdom Metazoa; phylum Chordata; class Mammalia; order Chiroptera; family Mormoopidae; genus Mormoops; species Mormoops blainvillei. Next base: position 51,037 of record PVJD01009265.1, on the reverse strand, counting down.
CAACTTCTCAACTTCAGCACTGTTGACATTTGGACCAGCACTGTGACTCGAGACACCACGGCCACCTAAGGATTCCCAGGCTTAGACCTGCAGGTCATTCTCCTCAGTCGCAGACCACGCACATCTACTGATGAACAGATCTGCCTGCTCCTGACCCGCTTCCCTTCCACTTCTGTTCCTTTTCCTGGGTCCCTGTCTTGGCACCTGGAAGTCATCCTTGACTTTGATTTCTTCCTAAATCCCATATGCAGGTGTTTCTGATCACTGCTTTCTGCTCATCTCCATGACTTCTTCAACTCCTTGGCCATGACCCATGCTCAGGCCACATCTTCTCCTGACTGCCTTTCTGCTGTGAGCCTTGCCCACTTCAATCCATTTTCTACCCCGAAGACAAATGGACTCTCTACACCATAAGTCTGACCTTGTCTCTTCCTGTTTAAAATCCTCTGGGGCTTCTTAGTGGCTTCATGATAACATCCGAACTCGTTAAAATAGCTTTACAGGGCCTCTCCTATTCCCTGCTCGTCCCTCCAGCCCCATCTCCCACCAGCATCATCTGATAACCTCCACTCTAATCATACTGAACTGCTTGCAGTGCCCTAAGTGGGTCATAGTCTCCTGCCTCTGGGCTTTTGCACATGGAATTTCTCTACTGAAGGAGCTCTTCACTGGCTTCTTCACCTGACTATTGTTAATCAACTTTTAGGTACCCTCTCTGCATAGTTTTCCAGGGAAGCTGTCTCTGAACTTCCAGTACTGGGTCAGGTACCCTAATATATGTATATCACACCCTACACTCACTCTGTCATAGCATTTGTCACATTGTATTATAACTGCTTTTTCTGGGCGGGGGTTGGCTGCTGCTTCTTTAAAACTGAGGTGCAATTAGGATATACTAAAATGAATGGATCTTAAGTCCCGTGTTTTAGTGACTACATACACCCATGTAATCACCACCTAAAACAAGACATAAAACATTTCCACCACCCCAGAAAATTCTCTTGTCAGCAACCCCTCCCACTAGCAAAGACCCCACTGTATAATTGCTTACTTGGCTGGATAGACTGGAAGCTCCATGTCTACCTTTATATATTTCACAACATAGCACATAATAGGCACTCAATAAATAGGGGTGCATGAATGAACACAGGGAATATGGATAGAATGGACAGAAAACTGGAGTGATCACAATTTATTTGGCTATCTTGAGGGTTAACATTGCTAACTTTAATAACAATATTACCTGAGACAATGTTTACAGATTTTCTTGGAATAATATTTCCATTCTGTTCCACAGTTAGCTTCAGCTGTTCTCCTGATCTGACCATCTGCTTTTTACTTCTGCTAAACCTACACACTTAATAAGAACCTTACTTCCAGTTTACAATTTTGAGGGGCTCCAAGAATCTGTCCTTTCATAGGTTAAAAAAATTATTATTGAATGCTTTCGTAGATGTTTGTTAAACATCTTACAGAAGTTATTAGCATATGGGATCAAGTGAAATAAAGGAAAACTAAATACTATTGTACCAAGTGACTAATGAACAGAAAATAAAAGCACCCTGTCCCCCTGGACCCCTGCCCAGGTTCTATACCTGTGCTGGTAACAAGAAACCTCTCTTGTGTACATTAAAATTCAAGGACTAGGCATTCCATCCCCAGTAAGTTGTTAAAGACAAAAATAAAGCTTTTTAATTCTCCATTATTTGAAAACCCTTGTTTCCCATGAACTTTGAATGTCATGCTTAAGTGAATCAAATTTTTAAACATTTATTTCAAGTTGCTAAGTATATATAACGATATCACATCAAACAGCTACAGAAATGTGAAAATATTACATTTCAGAGTGGAGTGTTTTTCAACAACACCAAGCAGCACTCCAATTTTCAGTGGACCCTGACTGGGTGTCCTACAAATTTAACTCAATTCTGACACACTCTATCTGGAGACAGTAGCAGATCCCATAGGTTTGGGGCTCAGTCCCACAAGACTGCCCCCAGTTTAAATGCCAAGTGCAAGTCCAGGTTGTCACCTGTACTTGTGATCGACTGGCTATAAATTGTGGTTCCCACAATCCCCTCCTCTGGTCTGGTACTTTGCTAGAATGGCTCACAAAGCCCGGGAAAACATTTATTTACATTCACCAGTTTATTACAAAGGATATAATAAAGGGCACCAATGCAGAGCCAGATGAAGAGGTCTGGAAGAGTCCTGAGCGCCGGAGCCTCCATCCCCATGGAATTGGGCTCTGCTGCCCTCCCAGCATGTGCATGTATTCACCAACCCAGAATCCCATCAGATGTTGTTCAAGAATTTCGATAGAACTTAATCTCTAGTCCCACCCACCTTCCCAGAGATGAGTGATGGGGCTGAAAATTCCAACCCTCTAATTATTTTGTCTTTCTGGTGATGAGCCCTCTCTTAAGTCACCCTACGTCACCTCCAGCATAAACTCAGGTGGGCTTAAAAGGGACTACTTATGAGCAATAAACTACAGCCCCATCATTCAGAATATTCCAAGGGTGTGAGGGGGTCTGTGCCAGGAACCTGGAGACAAATTCCAAACATATTTCTTATTCAACCACGCAGACATTCAGCAATAGACATCAGTGGTAAGCCTCAATTGTCACATTCAGAATTTGCTTCCAGGCTAACAAGGTATGAAAAGTAGATCAAGTCAACTTTCCCCACCCTCTTGAGAATAGCTGGCAGGATCAAGGCAGCAGTAAATAAGACTAAAAACCTTCCAAAGGTCACTATAAACACATCTATTAAATCTCTCATTGCATGGGGAGCTATGGCATGCTAAATGATCCACAGAGAGAATTAGCTAAACCTCGTCTCTTCTAAAGGCTATAATCCAAGACAGACAGGCTGACGCTCATTCACATTTATGGACAAATTGTACAGACACAGTGGAATACAAACATTAAGTCAACTCATAAACGAACAAGGTAAGTGTTCAGAGATGGCAATATTCAAATGATTGAGATAAGGAGAGTTGTCTCGAAAAATTCCAATTTCGGGCTATGCAAGATTAAAAACTTAACACTTTCTTCTCTACCACCTCATTTATTTATAATCACATAAGAATATGTATGTGCATCATAATTGTTCCTCAGATGTCAATCTTTTGTCCGTCCTTATCCTAAAAACCTCACACCTTCTAGGGTCATGATGTTTGTAGTAATTTTGTGTAGATCACGATTTCAAATGATATTCCCAAACGCACATCTGACTGTCTTTGCTAAAATAAAATAGCCTTTTCCTCTGAACGTTGTTGGAAAGATTTTGAGCTCTTTTTACATTGCATGGAAGGCTTTTTTGTTTCAACTGCCTCAATTCAATTTGATTCTTACCTCTTCTAATTCAAGGTAACTTTTGATTTAGAATGGCCTCTTTTATTTGAGTAGTTAATTATTTCATCATTGACACTTGAAAAAAATCCTTTCTTGTGAAGTAGGACAAATCCTAATTCACAGGGAGGAAAGATAAATTTAAGAGAAGAATGTTATATTATTTGAAATATAGCATTTTTTTAAAAAAGGTTTTATTTATTTATTTTTAGAGGTGAAGGGATGGAGAAAGAGAGGGAGAGAAACATCAGTGTGTGGTTGCCTCTCACACGCCCCCTACTGGGGACCTGTCGTGCTACCCAGGCATGTGCCCTGGCTGGGAATCAAACCAGTGACCCCTTGGTTCGCAAGCTGGCACTCAATCCACGAGCCACACCAGCCAGGGCAGAGATGTAGCATCTTGTTCAATGAGCCACAGTTAAAAAATATGAGCATGACCAATCCATAAAACAGTCATGTTTGATTTTAAATTATGACCTAGTGTATTTTTAATTAATTATGATTAAGATCTTGGCTGGTTTGGTTTTTATATTCTTTTTTCCTGAACCAAGATTCTTTAGGGGCAAATAAATAATCCAAATATGCTTGAACCAAAAACAAAAAAACAAAAAGGGAAGGCGGCAGATATTGACTGCACAGGCCAGTGTAGCAATACTCCCTTAGATCAAGTTTAGTTTAGTGTTCTCACAATGGGACCACGGCACAATTTATTTCTCTCCATTTCTCAGCTCCACACTCTCCATATGGACTCCATTTTCAAGCCAGTTTTCCCACGAATGTCTCTAGATAGCAGCCTTCTGCTGTGAGGCCACATACTTTCTCTTGCCTTTTCAGCGGAGAGCAGTTCAAGCAAATATCCAGAAGCTCAACCTGATTGGTGTAACTTAGCTCACGTGCTTATTACTGAACCAATCACTGTAGTGGAGGAATAGGAGGGTCCATTGGCTGAAAATGAGGTCAACCCAGCCTGCCACATGGCTAGGAGTTTCCTACTACCTAAAGATGGTTAAATAAGCAATCCTTCCCTAAAATGTTCCTGGAATAATGGTGTTTCCTTCAACACCCTTTTATTACCATGATGATGAGACGCCGTAAAAAGGTAACTCCTGAGTTTATCCATTAACCTATGGTAAAATTGGTTTTCATTGTATGTCTTTTCTCTGAAGTTTCAAGAACCTATCCACATGTGAAGCGAAGAATTAATGTAGCTGTATTGCAGTGACACCTAAAAAACGGAGCTCTTGGCATTTGCTCTCTGGGTGTGAACTTAAAGTCCCTAAACCAAAAGTCAAAACTCCAAAACTTAGATTGAAAAACAACCACAATTCAAGCCACTCTGCAAATTATCTTGGAAATGGCCTCAAATGCCTGGCTGAGTAATGTGCAGTTTCTATGTTAGGCAAATGGGCACTATCAAAAATGTTAGCAGGCTTACATTAGGGGAGTAATTTAACATTCTTCTTGATCGCCACTAACTCCTTTGTAATATCTTCCTTGAAAATATTTCCAGGAAATCCCCCTTTCCTTCCATTTCTGTCTCTTAAAGACAGATTATACAAATAATGAATACTGTTTGTTGAAATGCAGAAAATGCAAAGACACATGCCATGGACTGAATGTATCCCCAAAATTTATATGTTGAAGTCCTAACCCCTAATGTGACTGTATTTGGGATAAGGCTTTTAGGAGACAATTAAGGTTAAACGAGGTCATAGGGGTGAGGCCTGAATCCTATATGATTGGTGGACTTATAAGAAGAGGACAAGAGATTCTTCTACCCCTTTATTAAAACAGCAAGAAAGCAGCCATCTGCAAGCCAGAAAGAGAACTGTCACCAGAGCCTGAATCAGCTGGCACCTGATCTTGGACTTGCCAGTGTCCAGAACTGTGAGGAAAAGATTTTCTGTTGTTTAAGCCAACAACTCTATGATATTTTATTATGGAAAAGATTGGTATTATTCCCAAATCTTCTAACCTAGGAAATAACTGCTGTTAACACCATTTCCTTCCAGATTTTCTTTTTCTTTCTCATCCAACAACTGTCTTTGTAGTCCTGTATATTTGGCCCCTCATACTTACCCCTTCTTTCCAAATTACAGCTTTTTTATTGGACTTAAAATATTTTCCCTGATCAGACTCACCCGACTCTGCCTACACAGCAGGAATCCTATCTGGATTCCATCAGCATGAGATTGGAAGAGATGTTAGAAATATTGTTCAAATCCCTGCAAGAGCATAAATTCACACTGGCATTTTCTGATATAAAATAAAATCACAACACTTTGCAACAATTGAGAAAATGCCTCTCTGAGTTAGTGAAAAGTCTGAATTATGATAATTTTGAAAGAGACATGATTTTAGCACATTCAAGTATGTGCAATAACTCTGCATAGACCAAACAAAATTTAGGGAAATTGAAATTCTTGAAAATTTGATTTTATGAATAGATAAATATGATTTTCCCTGAATTCAATAATGAGCTTATGTGTGTATAGTGCTTTATCATTTTCAAAACCCTTTGCCTTTATGATTTATTTTGGTCCTCAGCCTCAGAAGTAAAGGGGGCAGCTCCTTTCCATTTTAGAGGTGATAGGAAAGCTAGTGACTGACTTGGAATAGGTAAAAAATTACTCAGCTTACCAGTTTTTTTGAAATGCAGTAATAATAGCTAACATTTTCTATGGTTTACCAAGTCCCAGGCACTATTCTAAGGACTTTACCTCTATCTTCTTATTTAATCCTTATAATAGCCCCTGAGGTTTGTACTATTTTTATTCCCATTTTATAGACAAGAAAATTGAGGCACAGAGGATTAAGTAACTTGCCCAAAATCCCATGATAATAAGTTGTGGGTCCAGGTTCATACCCAGGCAGTCTGATTACAGGGCTCACACCTCTCACCATGACCTTAAAAATAGTAGACTTGCCCTGACTAGTGTGGCTCAGTGGGTTAGGCATTGTCCTGCAAAACAAAAGGTCATCAGTTCGATTCCCAGTCAGGGCATGTTCCTGTGGTGTGGGCCAGGTCCCCAGTTGGGAGTGCGCAAGAGGCAACCGATTGACGTTTCTCTCCTTCTCTTTCTCCCGCCCTTCCCCACTCTCTAAAAATAAATAAGTAATCTCTTCAAGAAAAAGTAGTAGATACTTCAGAAGGACAGAGACGTTGTGTTTCATAGGTTGGGACGTGCCTCCTACAGCCTGATGTGCCTGGCTCCCTTACTTAGAATTGCTTCCCTTGCTGTGAGAGAAGATTCCTCAGAGCTCACTGTCCAAATAAACGTAGAATTTATAGACTCCTGCTTAGTGACGTTTAACTGTACTACATCTGTGCATAAGATTCTACACTTGCTGCTTGCTCATGTGTACTCACGTGACAATCTTATTTCCTAAAGTAGATTGCAAGCCATTCAATATTATGCTGTGTTTAAAATTGTTTGTTTGCCCCATATGGCTGAGAGCAGGAAAGGTAGGTAGGAAATAAGGAATCTGGGCTCTATTCTGCCACCTAATAGCTGAGTGACCTTGAAGACTCAGTTTCCTCTTCCTATAGGCCTCAAATTAATTTTGAGATTAGCAGCAAGTAGCCCTTATTAGAAAATGCAGATGTCCATATGTTTTGTTGTAATAACATTTACATAACACACAATTGACCATTTTAACTATTTTAAAGTGTACAGTGGCATTTAGTATATTCACAACATTGGACAATTATCACCATTATCTGGTTCCAGAACATTTTTGCTTGGATATGGAATATCTGGAATAGAAAGTGAAAGTGCTGTGCCACACGATAACTCTATGTTTAGCTTTTTAAGCAACTGCCAAACATTTCCATTGCCACCAGTAATGTCTGAGTGTTTCAGTTTCTCTATATCCTTGTCAAAATTTGTTATTGGCCACCTTTTTGATTATCGCCATCCTAGTGGTGTGGAGTCGCATTGTGCTCGTCCCTATTTATGGCTTATGTGTCTGAACTAGACTGTGACTTCAGTGACAGTTTGAGCTGAATTTGTCTCATTCACCACTGTTTCACTGGTCAGTGTCCAGCTAAGTTCCCAGCACATACTACATGGTAACAAAAGTATTTGGTGAATAAAATAATTGACAGCCACTGTTATTTTGTTGTAATCCTCCTAGACAGTTCCTATGGCATTCATACATTTTGCAAAGGCTGGTCACAAATATCTTTTAACATAAAGAAGCTGCTAAAAGGAATGAATTTCAGTGTTAAAGTCCCCAAATCTATTTTTTATTTCGCAGATTCCTCCTACAGTGATAGTAATATTAGTTTTAGAAGAATTCTAAAATTTCTTTTGCTGATTAAAGATTTATCAATAATACTCTTGTCATGAGGTACTGACGAGGTTGAACAGCTTTCTCAGATGCCCGTTCCAGGGCATGAAGGAACTTCATTCCTTTTCAAAGCTGAATATTATTCCATTGTTTGGATAGACTACATTTTACTTATCCATTCATCTATCGTTGGATATTGGGGTTGTTTCCACCTTTTGGCTATTGTGAACCCTGCTGTGAACATTCATGTACACATTTTTTGGTAGACACATGTTTTCTTTTTTTTTTTAAATCCTCACCCGAGGACATTTTTTCATTGCTTTTAGGAGAGGAAGGGAGAGAGAGAGAGACGCATCGATGTGAGAGAGAAGCATCAACTGGTTGCTTCCCATACACGCCCAGGCTGAGGATCAAACCTGCAACCTAGGTATGTGCCCTGACTGGGAATCAAACCTTAAACCCTTCAGTTACAGGACAATGCTCCAACCAACTGAGCCACATAGCCCAGGGCTAGACCTATGTTTTCAATTCTCTTGGGTGTATGCTATGAGTGGAATTTCTGGGTCATTTGGTAACTTTATGTTTAACTTTTTGAGGAATTGGCAGACTCTCTTCCACAGTGGCCGTGCCATTTCATGTTCCCACCAGCAATGACTGAAGGCGGCCCCCACATTTTAATGAGGATCAGGAACCCAGCTTGCTGTTTAATCAGGAACCATGATTAGCAAAGTCAGAATTATGAAAGAACTGAATAATTATCAAAGGTGTTTAAGTTATTCTGAGTAACTTAATTACTATATTCACGATTTTATGTATCTCTGAAAACTGTGCACCCTCCAGTAGAACCAGTTTTCTCCATTGCTCATTAGACAGTAGCTCACCAGTAACTAAGTGCTGGCGCATCATCTGCAGCTCCCATGACAGATGGGAAAGCCAGCAGCGTCACAGAATGAATGTTTTACCTGCTGATCAGATCCAAAACTTCTGAAAATGACCAGCCCTAACTGTGCTTGTTGTGCAGTTCTAAGACTTTGTGTTAGAGGAAACAGAATTACTGCAATTGCTCTGAACAAGGCAAACATGATGCGTGAGCCAGGTGTCCAGTGTGCATACACAAACTTACTTTCTTTTGATAATCCAAGAAAATCCAGCTGTGAAGGGAGAAAATATCTCCTATAGAATAAAATGAGCTCAGACTTTGAGAGAGTCATGCAGAGTCTCAAAGTTCAATCAATATAGAAGGTTCTGGGTAATTAACTGAGCTCCCAGGGAAACTTGATCTCTAGCCTGACAAGCATCAGTAAGTATTTCCAGACCCACGGTAACATTCTAGCTTCTCAAAGCTCACGAACTGAATTGACCTCCCTCCCTGGGAAAGAAACTCTCATTGCTGTCTCTGGACCTCCTATTTCATCCAGAGTAGATGTCACCATCTGCTGCTGGAAGAATCAATGACCAAATTGTTTGCTGGAACCTGCTTTACATATCTCTTAGTGCTGATAAGTGAAAGATAATATACATTACGTAATTTTCCCAAGTATATGAGTACATTTTACACTCACCATTTTTATTACTTTGCGGATACCCTGACTCATTCTCAAAACTTGACTTAATGGCAGTTCCCAGTAGAAGTGGCTGCTTTTAATAGAAGCAAACCAATGTTTGCTAATTTTTGTTGTTGGGGGATTATGTACCAGAAAGCTTACAGAGCTGAAGACAGAGCTATGGTCTCAATGCAGAAACAGAACTCAGTGACCAGAGCTATCCATTTCTCTCTTTCTCTTCCCACCCCCCTCATTTCTGCTTAGTTCTCATTCTCATTGCAAATTGGCCTTGTTCTCCCTTCCTTCAGGTAGCCTTTTTCTGGCAGTAGGGAATATGGTATCAATAGCCTTGCCTAGTTTTCCCAAGACAAAGAGGGCTGTTCTTTTTCTAAAGTCCACACAGCCATCCCAGAGAAGGATCTGATTGGCTCTGCTAGGGCCATATGCCCATCCCTATAGTCAGAGAGGCATGTTCTGGAACTTTGTTCAAATTAAAGGTAACACATTTGTGGGGAGGGCAGTAGAGCATGCTGGACAGACAAAATAAATAAACTGAAGTCCACCGCAAGTTATAAATCCCTGCTTATTTTATTGGCTTGGAGGGCTGCTTTGATATGTAAGAGGTATTAAATTTTCACCATTAAAGGTAAGGGAGGCCAACCATATTTCTATAACAGCAGGTCCTTCTATGTCTCTTGGAAACAGACTGGTTCATCAAAGGGGTTTTTGGTTTGCATCTTATGTCACTCTTTTTTCTATGAGATCAAATTTCTAGTTTGTATATTCACTGCTGTATCTCTAGGAGTTAGCAAGATGTCTGGCACATAGTAGGTACTCAAAAATAGTTGTGGAGTGAATTTTAAGGATTTAAGCACAACTAACTTGGATGGAATCTTGGCAATAATTGAGCACATACCAGATGCCAAGTGCCTGTGTCAAAAATTGAGACTGCAGCTCTGACTGGTGTGGTTCAGTGGGTTGGGTGTTGTCCTGCAAAGCAAAAGGTCGCTGGTTCGATTCTTAGTCAGGGCACACACCGGGGTGCTATTGAGGGGAAACTGGAGGTGTGCGAGAGGCAACCAGCTGATGTTTCTTTCACATGTTGATGTTTCTCTCCCTCTCTTTCTCTCTCCCTCCCCATCTCTTAAAAAATAAATAAATAAAATCTTTAAAAAATAAGAAGAAATTGAAACTGCAAAGAATGAAGAAACAAAACCTGGTCCCAGCCTTGAGGCACTCACAGTCCATCAGAGGTAGCCACTTAGGCAAGTCATTGATGTAAAATCACACATGCAATAAATGAGGTTTAAACAAAGTAAATCCCTAAGAGTTAAAATGTTTTCAGAGTTTTGATAATGCTTAGCCATATTCTTAAAATTAAATACATACAAATAGAAGTTTAGAACAGGAGCTTCCAATCCAAATTCTGGGTCAGATGGTAAATCGGGGTGAACGGGTGACACAAGCTGCCTTTCAAGAGGCAATACTGGATGGCTATTACTCTAGTGATTCGGGGGTCTGTGTCCCAAATAAAGGTGGTTCTTGCTGCTTATATCTAGTCAATTATTACCATATAGGAATAAATCATGTTGCCAAATTTTTACATTTTTCAACTGAAGCTGGAAATACAGATTTTTGGGGTCTGAAATTTCTCAGTTTTTAAGTGTTCGTAAATACTATTCACAGTAAATAAAACACATCTAAACAGGCCACATTTGGCTTATGGGTCACCAGTTTGCTCTTCTGGTCTAGAAGTTCACCCCATTTTATCTCCAGCACCTAGAACTGGGCATTGAATATAGTAGCAGCCCAGCACATATTTATTCAATAAATGAATGAATCAGTGGAAACCTTTAAGTAAAATTGTTATTTAGGATTAAAAATTACTTTTCTCTTTACAAACAGTAAAGTGTTTCTATTCAAGATTTTAAGGTTAACTAGAAATTTATTCCACAAATAACCTTCATCAAACTTTATTTTATGCTATATCCACTATATAAAAAGATTGTGAGAGAGCCGTGAAGTTATAAGTATGCTTTATCATTAAAAGGGGCGGGGGTACCAAAAAAAGTGAGGCAAAGACGTATTAGATTTCCTGCAAAAGGCCAGTTCCCCTTTTACAAATAAAAGAGTTACATAAGAATTGCATGTGGTAAACAATACCAAGTTGTATGTCTAAAATATATGTAATTATATGTCTAAAATGTAGAGTTCTCAAGATATGGAGGCTAAGTCTTTTATTCCAAGCTATCAGTGGCTTCTTTTCTGGCACAGTCAGTCTATACGTATCTGTCTCTCTCTTTTGTTTTTGTTTTTAATCTAAAACAACATTTTCATTCATTATTCATTAAACAAATAGTGATTGAAACAACAAAAACCAGACACCAGGAACTAGGCACAGTGTGTACTTGTGTGTCGTTCAACAGTACAGGTACATGTTTTTTCTATCAAGCATCATATAGACTAGCATGGAAGGCAAATCATTATTAATATAATTCAGGCTCTAGAGGAGTGCCTTGGGGGAGGTACAAAGAAATGGAACAGGAGTTGTGAAAAACCGGATTGCAAATATTGTCTAGAAGGGCTGTGAATGCCAGGCTACAGATTTAGTAGTTTATTAGGAAGGAACAGACTCACCATACGGAGATATTAGATTCTCCTTCACGTAAGGTTACAAGGTCACTGTAACCTGACCTGGGCGTCCCCACATGGCATTTGTGAATACTGAGAAAAAATGTTATTCACGTCTTAAAGACGTAAGTGAAAATCCCAAACTTTGAGTTTACAGTTAACATAATGGATCAGATTTGATTTCGTTGCTTTTTAACACAATCTTTTTAAAATTCAATTTTAATTGTTTTCAAATTAAAAAACCAAATGGCAGCCTTCAGGCAATGGAGCTCCGGCCAAGCATAGACCCACTTTCACTCGGTATTAATGTCAGCCAGGAACCTGCTCTCCTTCTGCAAGAGTTTCCGTAGGGACTCAGGTTTTCGGTGCACTACGTTTGTCCCTACCCACCACAGCACTCTGGGACATTTTGATTGGCTGTGGCTCTCAGTAGTTGCTCTGATTGGCCGACGGTATGCCGCGAGCGCGAAGAACCCCGTTTCCTGGGATACGGCCTGCGCTGGCAGAGCCGTAGGACGAGTTGTGGTGTGTCTGAGGAGTAACTCTGGTGTGTGCGGTGACCCAGGTCCGACAGTTTAGTCACCGGGCACCATGGCCAGTGTCCACGAGAGCCTCTACTTCAATCCCATGATGACCAATGGGGTGGTGCATGCCAACGTGTTCGGCATCAAGGACTGGGTGACGCCGTATAAGATCGCGGTGCTGGTGCTTCTGAACGAGATGGGCCGCACGGGTGAGGCTGCAGTCAGCCTCCTGGAGCGGCGAAGGCTCAACCAGCTGCTCCTGCCGCTACTGCAGGTGAGGGGCCCCCGCCGGCTCCCGCTCTTTCAGCAAACCCTTACTGAGCACCTGCTCCGTGCCGGATACTTACCCAGGACTGGGGGTATGAGGGTTCATCAGATAACTCTCTTAGCCCTGGAGGACCGCAAAAAAACCAAAAACCAAACCAGACCCGCCACCAGCTAACACTTAATGAGTGCTTACGATGGGCCAGGCGCTTTGCATGTATTTTATTTTTCCAGGTTCATATCTGGCTCCAGTATTTGTTAGCTGACTGACCGGAAGAATTATTTTTTCAGACCCTCTGTCTTCTGTAGAATGGCACTGGCTACACATAGACCTGAGCGTGTGAGACACAGATGAAACATAAGGGCTCTGTATCCTATAGAACCTTAATAAGTAGTAATAATGACATAAAACTAACAATGAAGATCAATTGAATGCTTACTGTGTGCTAGGCATTTTGCACGTTTCATTTCGTTTTGCAGATTCAGGTTGTAGGTCCACCACTTACAAGTAGTGCGACTCGAGCAAGTTTCCCAGCCTTTTTCGGGTCTCTGGCATCTGCAAAATGGGAACAGTAATAGAAACTAATATGTCATGGAATGGCTGTATTAAATTAGAAGATCCATGGGAAGCACTTTACAGCGTGTGCCACCCAGCAAATACCCAATATTGGCTATTCTTATGTTAATGTTGATTCCTTCAACTATTTGTTGAGTGGCAGTTAAGAATCTTTTTAGACCTTTTGCTATAGGTGTGTGCATATAGATAGGCAGGTGATATGATTTTAAGTTTATATACACGTATCCTTTTAATTTAATATTGCTTAACATTTTTTTTTATGCAATTGCTACTTCTGTTCTGCAGCTTTCTCCCCTTTCAGTGAACAAGTCTGGGAGCTCTTTACCCATCCGCACATTTTATTTTATTTATTTTTAGAGAGAAGAGAAGGGAGGGAGAAAGAGAGGGAGAGAAACATCCATGTTTCTTGTGCGCCCCCCACCGGGGACCTGGTTCACGACACAGGCATGTGCCCTGACTGGGAATCAAACCAGCGGCCCTTTAGTTCTCAGGCCGGCACTCAGTCCGCTGAGCAACACCAGCCAGGGCCACATCAGCACATTTGAATAGGTCTACCTCATTCTTTTAAATGACTGTATTGTATTCCCCAGTAAGAAGAGAAACAATTTAACTCAAAAACTTAATTAATATTAAAGTAAATTTATTATTTATTATAAATTATAAATTCTTTACTGATGGACGTATAGGTTCTTTTCCGTTTTTGTTCATTTCAGACAATGCATGCTGAACATACCTCCCCTAGAAGTGGAATTGCTTTTATCTACATTTACAATAGGCACATATACTGCCAACTAACTCTCCAAAAAGATTCAGTGTTAGGTTTTAAATCTCAATTAGATTGTAGTCTTCTTGGTAGCAGAGGTTGCATGTTCTCTGTCCCTAATGGTACCTTATACGGACTTGGAGACATAGGATGTCTGCCTATATTAGAAGGTTTTGGGAAGGCTCAAATGAGACTATGTTTATGAAAAAGAGGACACTTTCGTTTGTATAATGTTTTCCAGTTGCATTATCTTACTTAATCTTGCCCCTTACAAACAAGGCAGATGGTTATTATTACCTCTATTTTACTGATGTAGGAAACTAGGGCTCAGGAGGCTACAGCTTTGCATGATTACAAAAGTAGGAAGGGAGGAAGGACATATCCTTGGGCTACAGATTCTATATATTTTTTTCCATTTCATACCATTCCACTGACTAAACAGGTATGCCATGCAAATTTCAAGTATTACTTTAGGGTTTTAAATCGGGCTTTTTTTCCTTTCTTGATTTGAGATTTCATGTTTGAAATCATTATTAGAGCAGAGGGGTTGATAAGTGAATTCATGTTCTCTGCTGCGTCTCATTCTCCAGCTCTTTAAAATTTACCCATAACCTCCCTGTCTTCCTCTACTCAGGGCCCTGATATTACACTGTCTAAACTGTACAAGTTAATTGAAGAATCTTGTCCTCAGCTGGCAAATTCAGTACAGATCAGGTAAACTTCCTTTTTTCTATATATGTGAAAAGATATCAAAGTAGATGAAAATTAGAAAAGGGCATGTATTAATTAATTCTTTTTAAAAAGGTATATTTATTATTTTAGGTTGTTTTCCTAAGAAATTTTTTTTGACAAATGGTTAACATTAAATGTACTGCTTCAAAATTTATTTTTCTATATGGATCGTCCTCTTTCTAATTGTTGCAGAGAATTCATTTTTATTTGCTGATGTGTTACGTGGACAAATTTTATGATCAAGAAAATATCAGCAATGATACTTTCCAGAATATAGGAGGGACATTTTGGATTACCAAGTTTATGTGCCACCATTTTTTATATATATATAAACTGAATTGCTTTTTAAAAAAGATTTTATTTATTTTCAGAGAGAGGGGAAGGGAGGGAGAAAGAGGGGGAGAGAAACATTGATGTGAGAGAAACATCAGCTCTAGCACGTGCCCCAACTGGGGACCGGCCCACAACCTAGGCACTTGCCCTGACCAGGAATTGAACTGGTGACCTTTTGCTTTGCAAGACAATGCCCAACCACCTGAACCACACCGGCCAGGGATGAATTGCTTTTAATATAGATTTATTTTAGATAAGTATGAAATGTGGAAAGATACTCAAAGGGACTACCTAAAATACGTACTTTAATTTTCTCATTCAGAATCAAATTGATGGCTGAAGGCGAATTGAAGGATATGGAACAATTTTTTGATGACCTGTCAGACTCTTTTTCTGGAACTGAACCAGAAGTTCACAAAACCAGTGTAGTAGGTATGAAGTTCTTCTGAGGAGAGCATAGAATATGTTCATTGAAGTGAGCAGCTTTCTAAATCACATGCAGTATCTGAACAAATTCAGTAGGGATGTTTGCACATGTTTTAGTTTGCATTTATTGTCTTACCATTTTGATCTGTGTTAAATTAATTGTCCCGTGTAAAAGCGTCTTTTGTTTTGCCTATACTAGTCAAGGTATTAGCTTGTCCCAGGGGGCTTCTGCGTTTCTCAGCTCTTTCCCCCAGCCTCTGGATCACTTGTGTGTGTTTCACAACTCTAAGTTAGGGTCAGCAGCTAAACTTCTAGGAAGCGAAGTATGTCAGAATATGTTACTGATGTAGTTTATAAGGTGAGGGCATAAATGGCATTTCTCGATGCTTTCCTATTAGCTTTATATCGTGCTTCTTCCCCTTGGCTTTTTTTCATGGTGGTTTTTTGTTATTCGACATGAGTTATTTATTGATAAGTTACGTCTCTGCTGTGTGCCAGGATGTGGACTTAAGAAGAAGACATGGACCTTCTTTTGATGGAGATTAAATTTTGGTAGAGTGGGGCCAGATGGAAAAAGTAAACAAATAAGATAATTTCAGATAGTTATACAGCCGTGAAAAAATATATTGGGTGGATGAAGTTGGTGGAGTGCGGGTTGGAGGCCTTAGCTCTGAATGAGACGAAGCTAGATTTGTAAGGGTAGGGGCAGAACATCCTAGGCAGAGGGAATAGCAGCTTCAAGTGTCTCTTTTCGATTCTTTTGAAGGAAGAATTGCAACAAAAAGTCATCAGATCTGTGTGTCCTGATTTCATTCAGTACCTTACCCTGTGTGTGTCTTATTTTGTAGGCTTATTTCTGCGTCACATGATCTTGGCCTACAGTAAGCTTTCTTTCAGTCAAGTGTTTAAACTGTACACTGCCCTTCAACAGTACTTCCAAAATGGTGAGAAAAAGGCAGCGGAGGATGCCGATATGGAACTGACTAGCAGAGAAGAGGGCGGAAGAAAAATGGAAAAAGAAGAACTTGACGTGTCTATAAGGTAACTTGGGTTTCTCTGGCAGGGGTCCCTTTCCTGTGAAATAGCATAATTAGAGGCACAGCGAGTCCACATTCATTCAGAATTCAGGTACTGCCCATCACCTTCTTCCCCTCGAGACTCAGGAGGTTGGTTGGCCCATACGGGCTGTATCAGTGGGCTCCTTGCCCTCTGACTTCTGATTGGGAGGCTCTGGTGGGAAATCCAGAGGGCCAAGGATGGTGAGGTCAGGGTCATGGTGGGCTGGCCCTAAGGTCCCAGCTTCTGTCAGGTGGTCCTCTTCACATTGGGTAACTAGGAAGATTTCCCAGGCCTGGCGTATAAGGTGCCCCCTGTTACCAGTTCCAGGAACTGTGTTGTCCCTTATGGTTTCTTTGCCCCTTATCCCTAGTTTTGCAAGTGGTTCTTTATTAAACCCTTCTTTAATTACCCTATTTGAACGTGCCATTTGTTTTCTGCTGGGACCCCAATACTTCCAGCTTCTTTATTTCCCTTAGAGCTCGCATTGCTAAGTAACTTTTTACATTTATTTGATTGCTTATTTGTATCTGTTTCTTCCACCTTCACACCCCTTCAGAGCCAAGTCCCTCTTCTGTCACTTCACTGCATTTTCCCCAGCACTCGTTTGGTGTCTGACTCATAGAACGTGTCTGTAAATAAGTGTCAGATGAATGAATGCAGAAAATCTAAATATATAGTCCATTACCTACACTGGTATCTTGCCCCATAACACAACTTTATTGACTTCTTTCCCTTTGCTGTCTCACTTCTCTCTCCAACTGTTACCTGGGATCACCTCCCAAATAAACTACTTGTGTAAATAAACATACATATGTGCTTGTGTATGTGTATTTCGTATTCCCTGATCTCAAGGAGCCAACAGTGTGGTGAGGAAGACTGACGTGGTAAACAGGTCATTCAAGGCCACTGTGTTCAAGGCTCTGAGATGAGTAAGCCCCACCTGCCTTAAGTGGGCTGACCAGGCCCTTTGGGAGGCGGGTAGTGACCGTGTGCAGTCAGAGCGCTCTGCTGCCGTTCCTAAGAGTGGCCTTTGGTTATGGGGCTTGTTCCGCACTTACTGGGAGCAAGATTACAGTACCATTAACTACTTCCAAAACCTTACTTACTCAGAGTTGCTTACAAACGCTTTCCATCTCTTGGAAAGGCAGTATAGTGTGGAGCTGAGGTCTGACGCTAGGGTCAGACTGCTGGGTACGCATTCTGGCTCCTTCTCTTATTCCCTGCGAGACCTTGGACCAGGAACTCAACCGCTCTGCTTTAATTTCTTCCTTCCTGCCTCCCTCGTTCCCTCCATCCCTTCCTTCTTTTCTCTCTTCCTCACCTGAGGATATCTTTTTAATCGATTTTTAGGGAGAGGAAGCAGGGGAGAGAGAGAGAGAGAGAAAGAAAGCAGCATTGATCGGTTGCCATCAATATGCGCCCTTACCGGGGATTGAACCTGCAACCTAGGCATGTGCCTAACTGGTAGTTGAACTGGCAACCTTCTGGTGCATGGGACGATGCTCCAACCAAATAAGCCACCTGGCTAGGGTTGTGCTTCAATTTCTTGATCTGCAAAATGAGGGAAATAGCACCTCCTCAGAGGACTGATACAGGAATTAAATGATAATTTATATGCAGTGTTTAGAACTGTACTGCTTGTCCTCATTTGTAGCAATTTTCCTTTGATTATTTCATTCTATTTTAGCAACCTTATTGCTCCCATGTCCTTTACAATAAGCTACCCTAATCTTTCTGGGGGAGTGGGTATAAGTCCATATAGCATTTGGTACTACTGAGTGCCATGGACTTCAGAGGAGGAATGGGACAGGAGTGGTGTGTCCAGTGTCATTCTGACTCTTATCTGTCTCTGGCCTTTTTGTGTGCAGCCATATTTATTTCAAGGCTTGGGCTTACTGGTTTAAGGGATCTGTTAAGAGAAAAGGGCTTCTAATGGCCCAGACGCTTAACTGTTTTCCATTTGAAAACTTGGCCTGTGAAATTTTTTTCCGCTTCCCTCTAGGTCACTGTTGTGTCACTGATCTTTATTAGGCCTGAGTCAGGGCTGGTTCTTGGCAGCTGAATATTTGCAGAAGCTGATGTGCTGCCCTGGGGATTGTTAGGTAATGTTTATCGGAAATGAAATCAAGAGAATATCAGAGCAGCTCTTCCCAATGTGTTTTCTGCGGAACACTAATGCTCCTTGAGAAATGCGAGGAAGGAATTCTATGTGCAGATGAGTTTGGTAAATGTTACATTAAACAAAAGTAAATCAAGTTTCTTTCTCCAATGTGTCGTAAATCTCCAAGCAAGATAGAGTATACAATTTCCCTCAGTCTTTTACCCTCAGAAGCATTTTTTTGTTTGTTTGTTTGCCTGAAACAGCTTGAGAACTATGGTAATTGAGAGAGTGCATATACAGATATTATTTATGAGTAAATATTGATTTTATACTTATAATCATATAGAGAAGCAGTTCCTTCAGCGATAAAAGGGTGATATTTGTACTTTGCTCTCAAATTAGACTGTTTTATATTTGCATGTATAGATTTGTCAAGTCTGGATTTATTAGTGCATTTCTTGTTTATTGGTTCTGTGTAATCTAAACTTCCAGACAAATGGTTATCTCTTAGGCAAACTCTCTTTTTCCTGCTCTTGAATACAGACGCTTGTGGTAATCTTGAGTGACGGATGGTGCACAACAGCCTAACAGTGGAGGGGTGGCAAATGGGCCCTGTAGATTGGGGAAGCAGTGGGGCACCTTGTCCTGACGGGAGACCTGTAAGGAATTCATTGGTGCTGGGGTGCAGGTGAGAAAGACAAGGCAAAGGAGACTGGCAGGAGGTAGGACCACACATGAAGCACTGCACCTACCCTGCTAAGCAGCATGGACTTTGTTTTGGAAGGTGATGGCATACCTGAAGGGCTTTAAATCAGGGATAGCATGATAGATTTGCATTTTAGAAAGACCTGCTAAGAGTATGTACAATTTAGGTTTGTTTTTGTCCATAATTATATTGTGTGAACTTAGTCAGGTTGGTCATTCGACATCTCTTTTTAAGTATGTCTTTTCTATTCCTGAGAGGAGAGAATTAATTGTAAACGTTTTGAACTCTTCTGATATAGAATCTATTTGACTTTGTAAGCATTACCATTTTTGCTATGTCATATTGTATGTATTTCTATATTATTTTTATTTTATGTTTTTTAGAGAAGAGGAGGTATCTTGCAGTGGGCCTCTGTCCCAAAAACAAGCAGAGTTTTTTCTTTCTCAACAGGTATGTTAATTCTGTAATTTATCATGAACTTTAAAAAAAATCCTGTGACATTATTTGTCATGGCATGCCTGTTATGTCAGTAGAGTTATTAGTAACTCTGCATTTTCCCTTGACCTTGGTCCTCTTTTTTTCACTAACGATGCAAATGTAGTTATGTGTTACTTCCTATTTTGTGAGTGATTTTATTTTTCTATTATAATGCAGGTTCATTTAATAATGGTGTGCAACTAACACAGCCAAAAATATGTGATTTAGAAGACTTACTTCCCTTTCCTCAATACTTTATTATGGAAATTGTCAAACGAAGAAAAGTTGAAAAGCATTTTACATTGAATATCCATCCACCCATCATCTATAGCCTATACTTAGTGTTTTTCTGTGTGTATCACATACTTAACCCACCCTCTATCCAGCCACTGTTTCTTTTTCTTTTTTTTTTTTTTGATGCATTTCAAGTTGCAGGTATGAGTGCACGTCATCCTAAACTTTATTTTGTGGGTATTTTTGAGAAATTTCTTTTCATTTTCTGAATATTTTTCTCCTATGTTATTTTCAAGCATAGACTTTTGATTTTTTGCTAGGCTTTTCTAGTTTTCCCTAATTTTGTTCTTAATTTTCTTTCTGCGGAAAGATATAACGATCTAGACAAAAGTGATAGGAACAGCCCTGCAGATGAGTTTCAAACATTAGAAAAACACTTCTACACAATTGGTTAACTATCGAGGAGAAAAAATATAACTGGATCCTCACCCCTTAGTACATTACAGGTGGATTAAAGGGGCAAATGTAAATATTTAAAGCTATAATTAAACTAGAAGGAACTACATATTAACTTTTAACTGATCTCTGGGTGGAGCAGGACTTTCTAACCATAAAAGCTGTGGAAGAAATGGGTAGGAGAAGATCATTAGATTTTTCGGCATAAAAATAAAAAATGTCTGCATGTCAGAACACGTTCTAACAAAATTATAAGACAAACAACAAAATGGGGAAAATATTTGCAATACATATGACAGTCAAAGGGTTAATACTTTTGTTTTAAAAATTATTTTCTTAGACTATTTGATGATGAGACAATATTAAGTGAAAAGAGCAGGAAGTAAAATTATGTTTTCTAATTTTGTTAAAAATATGGTATGGTACATACACGTATACACAGAAAGGGAAAAACATGCACTGGAGTGTTTGTAAGATACACTGAAGAAATAGTAGTGTCGTTTCTGGGTGGAAGGATTACAGGTGACTTTTGTTTCCTTCTGCATGGTTTTCTGTATTTTTGGAATCTTCTATAATGATATAATGAATTAAAATGGAATTAGAAATTATTGTTACTTATAAATAAAAATTTGTCTAGGTAGAATTGAAGTGTGTGTAAGTTAAGTACTAGTATTCACTTTGGAACTCGTTTTCTACATATCTATATAATTGTTGCTTGGTATCGCCCATCCGAAACAGTTAACGGAGAGTAGTGCCTCTGGTTGCCTTGAGGACCTTTGCAGGGCTAGAGACACACACAGCCTGCACTGAAGGTACTTCCAGTCTGGACTGAGGTCAGACTGGCATTTCTAACGTACCTGGATAAGGACTACAGGAAGGGCTAGTATGGGGGGCTGATAGGACCTTGCCTAGTCTGGAAGGTGATAGAAGCAGGTGGCTGGTCTGAACCGGGTGGGAAGGATGAGCAGAGTTTGCACGGGAGGAGAGTGTGGATGGGGAGTGGTGGTGGGAGGCCTACTGTCTCAGGAAGAGGGAACAGGGGCCTGTATGGTCAGGAGGAGCGAGTAGCTGCAGAAAAGAAAAGAAATCAGCTGGTGCCATTTACTAGGACATTTCCATGGGTTTCTTGGCCGTTTCTTTCTACTGAGTTGTTATGTTTCGATCTCAGGCCTCTTTGTTAAAGAATGATGAGACTAAAGCCCTCACTCCAGCTGCTTTGCAGAAAGAATTGAACAACTTGTTGAAATTTAATCCTGATTTTGCTGAAGCGGTGAGTCTTTTCCAGAATTTGTTGCTGAGCTGAAAAGAAATGACAAGGCTACTCTTACACTGAGTGTCTGTGAGAATGAGGATCCATCCATTGGCCCAGATTCTCGGAGAGAAATGTTTTTGGAAAGGAGACAGCCCAGCCTAGGTGGCAAAGCTGTCCCTCCGCTTGCCACCCCGGGCCAGGAGTGAGATCTTCAGTCTAATGATGTTCTTTTTCATTCGTCATCTCTCTGATGTTGTGAATTTGGTCAGACGACAGAGTAGACTGAGTTTTTTTAAAGAATTGCAACCTGAAAGTTTGTTCCTTTCTCCACTTTAGTCAGTTTTATTTTTAATTTAAATCACAGCATTCCTTAATGAATTTTTACCCAGAAACCTGGATTTAACATCTAACTTTATCCACATGAAGAGATACCTATTTTTGTTCCCTGTTTGGAGGGAACTTTAATTCAGTGAATCAAACAAAATGAAAACAATTTCAGAATCGAAGATAATTAACTCAGTAAATTTCTTTAATACCTGAGCTAGGTGAGTTCCCCGCTCCACCCTCACATGGGTCCTAACATACCCAGTGACACAGTGGATGTGTATTCAGGATAAAACACTGATTCAAGTACTAATGGAACTCCCGTTTTTCATTTGGGGACTATCCCTGGGTAGAAACCAGTGTATCTTGAACCTTCTTTATTTGGCCTGTGGGGAAAAGATTAACCTAGACTATGACCATCTTGTTAGGAGGGTAGGCAATACACTGATGTTTACAGCCAGTGGAACTCTGAATTAGTCTTACATGAGAGGAGGCGGAACACTTACAATATGTGGGTTGCTTCTTGTTTTAGCACTATCTCAGCTACTTAAACAACCTCCGGGTCCAAGATGTTTTCAGTTCTACACACAGCCTCCTGCATTATTTTGACCGCCTGATTCTTACGGGAGCCGAAAGCAAAAGTAACGGGGAAGAGGGCTACGGCCGGAGCTTGAGATACGCTGCCCTGAACCTCGCTGCCCTGCACTGCCGCTTTGGACACTAGTAAGTTTATAGGTTTTTTTATCCATGGAGAAATTGAAGACATTAACTCTCAAATGTTAATTAAGATGATTTTTTAAAATACTGTATTAAACCCTGCCTGGCATGGCTCAGTGGATTGTACGCTGGACTGCGAAGCGAAGGGTTGCTGTTGGATTCCCCGTCAGCGCACATGCCTGGGTTGCAGGCCAGGTCCCCAGCAGGAGAGGCAACCACACATTGATGTTTCCCTCCCTCTCTTTCTCCCTCCCTTCCCCTCTCTCTAAAAATAAATAAATAAAATCTTAAAAAAAAAACAAAAAACCTACATTAAAAAGAAAGAGAAGGAAAAAAGAAAGGAAGGAAGCTGACTCTTTGACCTAGACTTGTCATTAACTTCCAAAAGTTAATGACAAGCTTTTCACTGGACAGAAGTTAACAAAAACTTTCTACTTAAACAGTCTGCCCCCTGGTGTCACTATTTAGCATTACCGTTTTAGTACATGGCCTCTTTCTTTACTTCTAAGAACAGCTATTGAATTAAAAGAAAATTAGGTCAATAGGCCAGAGATTCCCAAAAGGATTTTTCAGAGGTAATAATGGGGATACAAAAGCTATTTTCAGTATTTCAAAAAGCCAAAAGGAAGTTACGCCTTTCCTGGATAAAAGCCTGCTCTGGCTTATTAAAAGTAACATATTCGTGCTTTCACGAATATGGAATTCAGGCGGCTCCATGAGGTGACCCTTGGCTTATGCCATTGCTAAGATGTGCCTATGATTTTGATGAATGAAAGTAGGAAAATTGTCAATTATTTAGTAAATAGAGTTAAGTGGAGAAAATCTTTCAAAACACGGAGGATATTTGGAAAACAATGAAATAACATGAATAACAGTGAAAAAGTTGGGATTTACTAATTGAAAGAGTCTCCCTACCCCCTGTGGCTTTTTCCCATTTGAAAGAAATGTGGTTTCTGCTAGAAGCATTTTTGAATAGAGACTCTAGAATATGTTAATGGAAACTGTCCAGCAAGAATTGAGAGCTCTACCCCTTGCTGTATGGGCCAGGCAACACCAAGAAATTCTATTAACTTCTGGTTGTCACATTGTAAAAGGGACATAGACTGGAGCTCGGGTGTGGGACAGTCTCGTTGGAGGCATCCAAAGCCATGTCACAGAGATGATGCGAGAAGATTGTGAGAATGTTCAGCCTAAAGAAAAATGATTTAGCCAAGCATGTGTTTGCCATCTTAATGTAATAAAAGGCTGTGTGAAAAGAGCTTAAACTGACCACGGGTGACTACTAAAGATGAGTGAGAGCTGGTGAGTGCAAGTTAAAGGACAAAACATTTTCGCTCATCAAAAGGAAGAAGCTTCCCCAGGTAGAATCCTCTGAGAAGGGTGTCAGTGGGGTTCTCAAGCCCAAACCAGGGATGTCATTAAGGCTATTCAGACCTCAGATTGATAATTGTACCCCAAAATGTTTAAGGCTACTCCAGACTCCATGAGTTTGTGAGATTCAATATTATCATCCTTTAGTAATCAACCTCTTTTTGTCTGCCCAGCTTTAATAACCTCTTGATCAGGGCATTCCCTTTTTTATATACTCAGGATAAATCACAACGCCATTTGTAATATTTACCAGTAACCCATTTCTGTGTTCAAATCAGCTTCCCCTAGGATTTAGAAATTTGTATACAGCCTTCTAGATACAAATAATCTGTTGACGCAGAGAATTTCGTTGTATTTACAATATTATCAATGGATAGGTAGCTAATTGCATGGAATTTAATTGCTAATTAATACCTGATTTACCTAGGTTCAGTCTTCTTTGTTTGTTTTCTGTCCTGGAACTAGGGCCTGTGTAAATCTTTGTCACTTAGCTAATAGGGTTGTGGAGATTTCTTGAAAAATATTTATAGTTGTTTATTGAGCATCTGCTGTGTACTAGGTACTGTTCTAGATGCTAGGGATGGAGCAGTGAAAAAAGAGGAGAAAGCTGCTGTTTTCATGGTGATTACAATGGGAGAGATAAACAGTAAATAACACTAGACCTATATCAGGCTGTGATCCATCAGGACAAGGGGTTAGAGAGTGGTGATGGGGAGGACTGTTGTTTTCATAAGGGGTACTCTTCCTCTAGGTGTGTGTACAGTTCTCCCACTCCCTTAGTTTGCAAATTGTTTAAATAGTAAGCCCTCCCTGACCTTGGCTACCTGAATATTTTATTAGAACTGAGATTTAATGGAATTTGGGAATGAGTAATCTATTAGCAATAAGAGCAAGTGCAAAGGCCCCGAGGCAGTGGTTCACTTGGCGTATCTGAGGAGGAGCAAGGAGAGTGGTTGGAGTGCTGTACGTGAGGAGGGGATCTTAAGAGAATGAGGGCATGTGGGTGGCGGGGGTCAGGGCATTGAGCTTCCTGGACGCCCAGGCAGGACTTGGCCTTTTACTCCGAATGACACAGGAAACCCTTGCTGACAGGCTACAGGCCTTTCCGCTCTGGCGTTTTGAAAACAGTAGACAGCCAGTGCATTTCAGATGTTACAACCATTTTGCCTCCTGCTCTATTACTGAGAATTTTTATCAGAGATTTTCCTACCTAGCAGCAATATAAAAATCATAAGGTCTTTGAGGATTTTGCCAGACTTTAAGTTTCTGTGTTGGTAATCTTCCTTTTCTTTCTACCTGGGAAAAATAATCTCTCTTTAGTTCTGTTTTAGCACACAGTTCTCCCAGAAGCCTTTTCTATAACCATAACTTATTTGTTTGGTCATCACTTGTTCAATAAAGTTAAATCAACTGATATTTATTGGGGCCTGTGTGTGAAGGTGTGCTTCCTGCCCTCAGACAGGAAGCCTTATGTTCTGCTGCATTTCATTGCTAAAGGGATGCAAAAGAAATGTAAACTAGGTAAAAATGTATTAATGTCTAGTCTTTTTTTTCCAAACAAGTAATTATTGAGGAACAAATTTGGCTTTCCCCTATTAAAGTTAACTGTGTGTGGCTCTTGTACTCATGTTGGAAGAAAAATCCTTTTGTAAATTTTTCCCTAAATAAGTGATACCTGTAGAATTTATTTTGAGACACTCAGTGACCCAGCATAGATAAGATTTCTGTTCTGTGACTTGCCACTGGGAAACCAAAAGTTTAAGACTACTTGTACCCTCTGTAGTTTATAAACTAGCTGGAAAACAGTTAACACAGATTAAATAAATAGATGGTGATACACAATAGCAGTTAACTAAGCACTGTAAGGTGAGGGGTACAGACAGCACTCCTGCAGGAATTTTCATAAATGCGAGTCTCAGTGGGAGCAAAAATGTTTGACTAAATTTCCACAGAAGCTGAGAGGCTGGAGGAGACATCAGAGCTGGAAGGAAACCGCATGGCGGGGGGCGGGGGGAGTCTCTGAAGTGGATAATCCTCAAAATACTTTTTAAAACTAGTTTTGAAAAAAGTATATCCATAAAAGGATTAGATGCCTAGTTAAAAAAAATTAAATCATGTAGAAGGGAATGCAATAAAAATTAAAATATCATTACCTCTGTGCCTCTTCCCTTAGGCATAGACAACTAAAGTGACACTCTTAGGAGCTGAGATCAAGGAAGGCTCATCCTCAATACCGCTTTTGGAAGGGGCAGGTGCCATGTCTCCACTGCTAATGTTTTTTGTGCAGGGGACGCGCCTCTGAGGGGATAAGCCCTTAGTCACAGCCTCCAACTTGAAAGCCTGCCCTAGGTGAATTATTGCACAGGGGACGTCCTGCTGCTGTCGCCTGTGCATGTTCGTGGTGGTTCATGAGATGCTAACGTTCAGTCTGTCATTAGTCAGCAGGCAGAGCTCGCCCTACAGGAGGCCATCAGGATTGCCCAGGAGTCCAACGATCACGTGTGTCTGCAGCACTGCCTGGTAAGGCTGCCCTTCTGCTGTGGGAGTTCCACCGTGGGTGGTGTTGGCCTTTGGAAGGCCCCAATTGAATCGGGTTGTTTTGTACTCAGCAAAGTTCCTGAGCAGTGACGACTGGAAACTAGTTAGGTAGTCATGGTCATTCAGGAAAGGCCGCCCGTATGTGTTCACATTTCTTAATTTGTGACATCAGTTTGGCTTTGGTGGTGTTTCTTTTCTACAAATTTCGATGCAACTTGCCATGTGAAACTGCCACATTAAACTTTAGCATTAACCAAAAGGTGTATGTAACACCTTATAACTGGATGAGATGTTGTCCTATAAAAATATAATCACCAAGCACAGGTAGAACACAGAATTCATTTAACCATCCCTTGAGATTCTCATTTTCTCAATTAAAGGCCATATGGGGACTTCGTGCTTTTTTTTTTTCAGAAACACTTGCCACTCACTGCTCTTAGAGGTTAAATTGTCTGTCAGTTTTCATGTGTTTGATGGGCTTTGTTTAGGTTCATACTTCTTGAAAGAGTATTTTAGAAGATTTTATTTTTTAATTTATTGGTTTTAGAGGTGGGGGGAGAGGGAGAGAAACATCGATTTGTTGTTTCACTCATTTATGCATTCATTGGTTGATTTTTGTATGTGCCCTGACCAGGGATCGAACCCTCAACCTTGATGTATTGGGACGACTCTCTAACCAACTGAGCTACACGGCCTGGGCCTGTTACAGGATTTATTTTGTCCCTTGTTAATTCTTTCTTACAATCATGGTGATATTTCAATAGAACATTAACCATTGTCATTGTTAGAATATATTGTATTTTGACAATTTGTTTTACCAGAGCTGGCTTTATGTGCTGGGGCAGAAGAGATCTGATAGCTACGTTCTGCTAGAGCATTCTGTGAAGAAAGCAGTACATTTTGGGTTACCGGTAAGGCTCATCTTTCTGTGAATGTTTAAGTAGATGGTATGGTTTTATTCTTGGTAGTTTCATATGACCTTAATTATTAATTAAACCACTAAATTCTGTTTGATAGGTTTCTCCCTGCTCCCTTATCCTCATAACATCTGTGAAAGTTCCATTTATTAATTTGCTGAGATTGTTTTTAGTTTATTGACCAACATTAACATCCCTGTATTTACTTAGAAAAATTTAGGGAAAGGCTTATTTTTAAACTAGG
Organism: Mormoops blainvillei; assembly: GCA_004026545.1. NCBI lineage: Eukaryota > Metazoa > Chordata > Mammalia > Chiroptera > Mormoopidae > Mormoops > Mormoops blainvillei. The sequence goes on along the minus strand of PVJD01009265.1, from coordinate 23,198 downwards.
GATTGCTAAATGATACAGCCCTTGGACCTGCTTATGTATGACCCTGAGGCTAAGCATGGGTTTTACATTTTTAAATAGTTGGGGGAAAAACAACACAGAAGAATATGCGACAGACACAAAATGTGGTCTGCAAAACCTAAATTATTTACTGTCTGGCCCTTTACAGAACAAGTTTGCTGATCCTTGTTTTAACAATAGGCCGATTTGTCCTTTCCCATTTCGGATGTCAGGGAAGGATCTGAATTATAGTCCAGAGTGACAAATCCTGAGGGACATTCAAAGGGCCGAGTTCCCACACCTGAGTGAGGACTATTGGAATCTAGAGTGCTGGTAACACACAGAATCTCGTTCTGTCCCAAAAACCATCTGCTGAAAACGACCAGTAAGGACCTGTCTCGAAGTTTGTAACAAATTCCAAGAGAATTGGAAGTACTCATGTGTGGTAACTTAAAGTATATGCTTTTCAATTCTGTGCATTGTCCATTTGACTGATTTCTGGGAAAGTTATATGTACAGAATTGATTATAATGACAAAAGTGTCTCCTTAAAATAAATGCTAGACTTATTTATTTATTTATTTAATTTTTAGACAGAGGGGAAGGGAGGGAGAAAGAGAGGGAGAGAAACATCAATGTGTGGTTGCCTCTCATGCACCCCCGCACTGGGGACCTGGCTCACAACCCAGGCCTATGCCCTGACTGGGGAATCGAACTGGCAACACCTTGATTTGCAGGCTGATGCTCAATCCACTGAGTACACCAGCTGGGGCAAATGCTAGACTTCTTAAATACAATTTTTGTTACAGATTTAAGCTGTCTTTTAGTTGAGCTTTCACCCTTGAAAATTATACTGGAAGTGATTGAAAAGAAGTTGTGCTCATAATAGGCATTTTTATAAAATCTCCTCCCACATAATGTGCCTAGCATTGTTTGACACACTATCTCATTTTAGTCTTCACAACAATTCTTTATGGTAGAGTTTGAGGCCCATTTTACAGACAAGGAAGCCGAGGCTTGGCTAAGACGCTAAGTGACTGACCACAGGACACACAGTGAGTGGCAGAGGCGGTGTGAAAGCACAGGTCCATCTAATGTCAAAACCCTGGCCCCTCTCAGTGCACTGTCAGCCAGTCCTCCAGCCCCAGTTTTCCAGGACCTTATCTCGCAGGGATGGGGCAGGCTGCAGGCACTTTCCTTTGAAACAGCGCTGTCACTGTGCATGTGCTGAAATGCGAGATATGCCAGATTTCCGAAGAGCGAAACAGACTCAGCCACATAATCTCTGTCTTGGGTTGTGGGTGTATCTGTCCCCTTAGTACCTTGCCTCCCTGGGAATACAGTCCCTAGTTCAGCAGAGGGCTTTTGCTGGGAAGACGGCACACAAACTGATGGATGCCCTGAAGGACTCCGACCTCCTGCACTGGAAACACAGCCTGTCAGAGCTCATTGACATCAGCATCGCACAGAAAACGGCCATCTGGAGGCTCTACGGCCGCAGGTGCGTCTTCTGGCAGATGATCGAGGAGATGGGGCGTGGATCCTTTTGGAGATGAGCAGAGGCTAGCAGACTGGTTCCATGAAAGGCCAGATGAGTCTTTCCCCCTTTGATGGAAGTTGTTCATTTAGGGAATTAAAGACAGCGCTTTATAGTCTCAAAACAGTCTGTACTTTGCACAGACTTCGCGGAGTCTTTCCGTGTGTTGGTTCCTATTTACTCCTCCCTGCGGTACTGTGGGCGATCTTTGTTCTAGCATGCCTGGCCCAGCGCCCACACACCTGTCTGGTCTGCAGCCGGGAGGAACAAATGGTAGTAGTTAATAAGTGACAGAGCCAGGACTCAACCGCAGGGCCTCTGACTCCAGGCACAGCGCTCTTGCGCTCTGACAGGCAGCACCTCTTCCTGTCCGCAGGCCGCAGGGGCTGTGGTCGTTCAAGCTGAACGAACCCTGGACCCCCGAGTTATCACGCAAAGAAAGGTGCTTTCCTACTAACCAAGGTGTGTTCTCTGGAGTATCTCCAGCCTTGTATTTAATTTCCATTTAGATTCTTTAGCTTGGAAGTAAACTTCTGAACCAGATTTGTAATCCTGGAGCCCTGTCACCACCTCACCTGTTACCTAAACAGTCTCCTTTTAGGAGTGCTGTAATGAAAGGAAGTGCCTACTTGGCCAGTCTCATTTTTGTACTGGAGATGATTTTTTGGTGCAGTGTGGTCTGAAACAGCAGCAGACATTGGCCACTGCGTTTACTGCCAGAGCAGCTGGTGCCTGGATGGCACAGGGTCTGAATTTACCCATGAAAATTAATGAATACGCTGTGGCCACAGGGAGAACTAGAGGCAATGGGGGGACTGGAGCTTGGAGCTCCTCATTGGGCCATCACCACTACATGTCTCCCCGGGGCTGCTCGCCCGGGGTGCCCTCCCGCTCTCCTCCTCCTGAGGGTGGAGGGCTGGCATTGGTAGGCAGCTGCTTCCACCAAGCCGGGGCCTGCAGTGGGGCCTCGCTTTGCTTCCACTTGCACTTAAGATAAGCCTGGGCCCCTTGACTGATGGCTGTCCCTGTCTATCCCCTTACCCAGCACCATGGCGCTGCAGCAGGCCCAGATGTTGCTGAGCATGAACAGTCTGGAGTCGGTGAATGCGGGTGTGCAGCAGAACAACACGGAATCATTTGCCGTTGCTCTCTGCCACCTCGCAGAGCTGCACGCGGAGCAGGTAGGCCGGTGGCCAGCCAGCGGGCTTCCTGAGCAAGGGAGGCTCTGCCATTTCTTTCCTCTAGTGCTTGAGAGGAGCACTGGGCCTGTGTGGTTGGACGCAGGGGGCTGAAAGAGTGCGATTCTGCCAGTGGAAATGGACTGGGTGTGAGGCCTGCAAGGTTTGTTGAACTTAGTATTCCCGTTGGCATCGGCAAAGGGAATAAGAGGTCATCTGTTTCTGTGTGAAAAATGAAATGAAAAGGAGTCCAAAATGTCAGGGAGTAGAGCTGTATGTCTATAGAAGAGGGAGCATCATAAAAGGGTCGCTAAAACATCATCACTAGTGTTGGTTGTACGCTCATTCTGTGCCAGGTCCTGTGCTCAGTTTTTCACATGTATTATCTCCCTGAATCCTGATCATAGCCTTATGGGGCCACTTTATTATTATCCTCATTTCACAGAGTGAGAAACTGAGACCCAGGTAGCTAAGTCCTGCACCCACAACCAGGACATGTCAGTTGGGTCTCCAACCCAAGTCTGATCGACTCCAAGAAGGGCAGCGGGGATTAGACCTAACGCTGACTTAGAGCCCAAGTGATTTTACGTGGTTCTCTTTATTGGGATGCATTAAAGGGTCTCTCATGATGCTCTAGGTTCTCTCCCCGCTTTCCCGGGAAAGAGGTCAAGGAAACCCTTATCTAGCCCACTAGCTCACTAAACTCAGCCATGCTGTGAGCACATTTCCTTGATCACCTTGTTTTTCTGGGTCTTTGCGGTGTCTTGTTCGGTTGCATCCCAACACTCTGCTCCCTAATCTGCAGCCTAAAGATCCTTGGGTGGTTTCCAGCCCTTTTGGAAGTCCTCCCTATGTTGTAGCATTCTGCAGCCCTTTTTGGAGCTTCGTGCATGGGGGGATGGGCTCTGGCTGCAGGTCCTCGCACTCTTGCACGGGAGGCAGCGCCCACGCTTTCACAGTGGCAGCCAGCTGTGCTGGCCGCTTGCTTCCCTACAGGAGTGGTGCCTGTTCATCACTTTCTTGGGTTTTTTCCCCTTCTTCATGGCACTGGAGCCTCTTTCCCATCCTTTTCCTCTTTTGGTGCCATGGTTAAGTGGAGTGTTTGCTAACGGAGGAGCCAGTAGACCTTCTGTTAGGTGGGTGTTAGTTGTGAGCCTCATGTGACCTCTCCCCCCACCACAACCCCTTTATTGAGATATAATTCACACACCATACAATTCACCCATTTGATGTGTTCCCCTGTGACTTTTTGAACTTGGATTCCCCACCCCTACCCCGACCTTAAACAGAGGAATAACTTCTCTTCAGTTCTCTTTGAGTTATGTAGGGTAGAAATGATTTTTATTCTACTGGAGTGGAAAACTACTCTATAGAAATCTTGTCTTGGCTCAGTTCTTTAGCCTTGAAACTTTCTCCAAGGCCCATTAGAGTTCTGTGATTTTTCCTGGTGGTTAAACCTTGAAAAGTAACCGTGCTCTTTGAATCTATATTAATATTTCTGTCTGAATCCCCTTTGATCTCCGGGCATGTGTGGAAAACTTGCCAACCCCATCATTGTCTGGTTCCAATGGCTGGGAAGGGTTAGGAACACACTTCATTGCCCAAGAAGATAATCAGTGACCTCTTTAGTTCAGCTCAGCACTTTTTAAAAGATTTGTGTATTTATTTATTTATTTTTAGAGAGAGGAGGAAAGGGAGGGAGAAAGAGAGGGAGAGAAACATCCCTGGGAGAGAGATACATCTACCTGTTGCCTCTTGCACACCCACTAAGGGAGACCTGGCCCATAACCCAGGCATGTACCCTGACCAGGAATTGAACCAGTGACCTTTAGGTTCTCAGGTTGGCACTCAATCCACTGAGTCACACCAGCCAGGGCTCACTGTAGCATTTTTTTAAATGGAAAAAATTGGAAATCAAAATATCCCAAACTAGGAGATTATTTTGGTGTACCATAACTTATTTACCTAATACAATATGATGATATAGATTTGTATTTATTGACACTGGAAAGATTCATTCATTAGAAATGTATATATTGAGTACCTACCATGTGGTAAACAGTGTTATAAGCAATTTACAAATACTGTTTATACTTATTTTTTTGAATATTTCTATGTTTTATGTTCAGAAAAGAAGTCTAGAAAGATATGTGGCAAAACATTAACTGTGATTTTTTTGGTGGGATGGAAAGTAATGTGTCTTTTATATTTTATAAGTTTTTTGGTAGAATGATCATGTATTACATGTATAACCTAGCACATAAAATATATTAGAACCAAAAAAAAAGACCCTTTGATATTCGACAGCCTCTGCCTCGTGTCTTCCCGGTTACTGCACCAGGAAAGGTGAATCATGCCCATGTCCCGTGCGTGGCGCAGCAGGTGTGGCTTCCACACAGGCGCGCTCATCACATTGTGTCTTTCTGTTTAGGGCTGTTTTGCTGCAGCTTCTGAAGTGTTAAAGCACCTGAAGGAAAGATTCCCGCCTAACAGTCAGCATGCCCAGGTAACCTGCCCTTTGCCTGACATCGGAGTCATTTCTGAAAAGACCATTTGTACTGTACAGTTGTCAGAGTGGGATATTTTATAGTGTACCCTCAGCTTCTCATATCCTGGCTCCTTCCTGTGACATCCATGCACTGAGGTGAGCCTAGGTTCTTAGGAGACTCTGTGAACTCTGCTCAAGAAGGCTGAGAAATAAACTCTGAGAAGGATTTAACGCACGGTACTTTGTTGTTCCCGTCTTTGTGCTTTTAAATTAGTATTCCTTACTTCTCTACCTGTATGGGAGGGAGTAAGAAGCAATCGTCAGTGTCCTTCAGTGGTCAAGAATTAGGTCTCAGTTTTGTTATGTTGTCTCTTACTTGGCAACTGTAATCTTTTCCTCCAGAATTGCATAACCTTTTGGGAAGTTGTTGTACCCGTAGGAGATGAACTTTATAATTCAATCCTAGGCCCTCTGTTTCTTACTGCGCTGATTTTTGTCTCTGAAGGGGCTGAAAAAACTATTACAAGGGGCCTCTTTCTCTTCCCTCTCTTACCAAGTTTAGTCTTCAGAGGATCAAGGGATTTGAAACCATATGGGATTGAGACTTGGGACTCTCCCACAGTGGTCCCTGGGGTGGTCATTCATGTGGGGCTTCAGATGTGGGGTGAGCACCCACCTGCATGTGCACTCTGTTGACATCTGAGCTCAGAGCACCCAAAGGGAAAGGCGGGAAGCAAATAAGACAAGGCAGCCCCCAGGGATGAGCGTGGTTCTGTGGCGGTGCAGACGCGGTGGAGTAGTTCCAGCCACCGTTCTAGTTGTGACCAAGGAGGTGAACAGAAAAAGTAAAGATATGATTTAATTTATAGTTTACAGAAAAAATATGCATGGCAGAGAAATACATAACAAGATGCTCAATTGACTAGTGCTCAGGAAACTATAAATGAAAGCAATAATGTGATATTTCATACCCATCAGATGGGCCAGAAGTGAAATATCTGACAATACCAGTTGTCAGTGAGAATGTGGAGCAATGAGTGGTGTCATAGGCTCCGGGGGCCGGGGAGGGGTGTAAACTGATACAGCCCATTTGAAGAACAAATGGGCCCACAGTGAAGTGAAGCACATGTGGGACACAACCCAGCGTTTCCACTGTCTGCCGTGTACCTGTGAGAGACTCTTGTACAAGGAGAGGGTATAAAAATGTTTATTGCGGCATTTTCAAAAGAGTGAGAAGTCGAAACCACCTAAACACCCATCAACACAAGAAACGATAGGCTGCCACAGAGTCATACAATTGAAAACAGTTTATCAGTAAAAATGAATGAACTAGAATATCTTGTATTGACATGTGTAAGCCCCCCCACCAAATAATGTTGAACTTAAAAGCAAGTTGTCAAAGGATGCAATATAGTACGATACCATTTATTTATACAAAGTTTAAAAATCTACAAGGTCAAAAAATGTACAAGGTCTACAATATACTGTTTAAGGGCAAGTATGTATGTTGTAAAAGCATAAGAACATGAATAGGAATGCTAAATAGCAAATCAAGTGCTTACTTTGGAAAAAGACAGAGGGCAATGGAATTTGTAAAGCATTCAATAGTCTATAATAGTATCTGAAGCAATAAAGCAAAATGTTGTGATTTCACGAAGTTGATGATTGGCACACATGTGTTGGTGATTTTATCAGTGCTTTTTCACATGCTTGAAATATTTAAAAATATTTTTTAAATAACAAAAAAAAAAAAGAAAGAAAGAAAATGTCCATGAATTGTAAGGATATTTGCTAAGTAAGCCAAAATACTTTTATATCTCTGTTGAATAATGAGATTAACACTTGCCATTTTGCCCCTAATTGTACTTTTTTCTTAGCTGTGGATGCTGTGTGACCAGAAAATACAGTTTGACAGAGCGATGCATGATGGCAAATACCACCTGGCCGATTCGCTTGTTACAGGAATCACAGCTCTCCATAGCATGGAGGGCGTGTATAGGTGAGACGCTTGGAAAAATCAAACCCAGAGTGGATCTGTCCTCACAGGGCTTTATTCTTGTTTGTTTTGCGTGTGAATTAATGTATTAACTTTAGCTTAGGAAAAAAGATTTTTCTATTTATTACCTATTTATTACAGATAAGCAACATGGAGAAAGGAAGTAAATACCATCCAGAGATAATCACCAACATTCCGATATCCACAGTTCCTGATTTTGTTCGTGTGTGTGGGTACAGATGTGCTCACACACACACACACACACACACACACACACACACACACTTATTTTCCTCTTTTAACAAAAAATTGTATCAGACACAGTTCTTCCCTTTGGGGGGTCCAGTTACAGTCTATTTGAGTAAATAGGGATTCAAACCCTGCAAGTGACTAGACTTGTACTCCTTGCAAAACATCAACATAACCACTTGTGTTTATTTTGTTCGTATCAGAAAAGCTGTTGTACTACAGGCTCAGAACCAAATGTCAGAGGCACACAAGCTTCTGCAGAAATTGTTGATTCATTGTCAGAAAACCAGGAACACGGAGATGGTGATCAGGTAAGAGCAGCCTCCGCGCGTCTCCGCGATGGTACTGGTGTGGGGAACGCTCACAGGTGTCTCCCTTGGTGGGCAGCGTCCTGCTGTGCGTGGCGGAGCTCTACTGGCGGTCGTCCGCCCCGGCTGTCGCGCTGCCCGTGCTGCTGCAGGCCCTGGCGCTGTCCAAGGAGTACCGGCTGCAGTACCTGGCCTCTGAGACAGTGCTCAACTTGGCTTTTGCCCAGGTAAGCTGATCTCTGGGTTTGGTGGGGGGTTTTTTTGTTTTTTGGTTTTTTGTGTTTTTTTTTTAGCACATATTTGTACTTAAGAACTGGCAAGCCTGGTACTACATTTTGGTTTTGAAAAGGATAATAATGAGCCTTCCCTTCTTACTACTGAAGCCTGGGCGTGTGGTCTCCGTGGTGAGCCCTCCACGGAAGTTAGGCTGACAGGCTGACACCTCCTGGGGGCCCTGGCTTCACAGGCTGCGGACTTAGGGGGATTCGCCTCTTCACTGAGGACACTTGAATCATATTAATGATTAGCTGACCCAGAGCTATGCCTGATTGAACTAGGGGATGCATAGAATAAAGAAATGAGGAAGTCATGTGTTCACTGAAAGGTTTTGGAAATGAAAAATTTTTGTTTGCTTTCTATCTCCCATTGTAGAATGGAAAGGCTATGTGAGAAGGGACCCTTGTTTCTTCCCTACTGTAGCCCATGGCACCTGGTAGGACCTACATATAGAAGGCTTTTAATACTTATTGAATGAATAATTTTGAACTCACTGGAGGAATTTGCTAACTAAAGCAGAGGTTCCCCAAACTAACTGTGCGCCAGAAATATTGGGGAAATTTAAAAAGTATTTACAAACCTGGCTTTGCCTGACACCTGCTGAACCAGAGCTGCAGGGATGGGACCTAGAAAGCAGGAGTCTGCTTTCCTTAGGGGTTTCCCAGTGAGTGTTTTTTCCTTATTAAAGAAAAATTTCACATAACATAAAATTTACCATTTTAACCATTTTAAGGCATATAATTTAGTGGATTTTAGCATATATAATATTTATATATAGATGTTTATTAATATCTACATAGAGAATATTTTAGAGTATTTACAGTGTTTTGCAACAATTGCCCTAATTCCAGAATATTTTCTTCGCACCAAAAAGAAACCCCATTCCCATTAAATAGTCACTCCCATCCCCTCTCTGGAAGCCCCTGGCGACTACTGATTTACTTTCTGTCTGTATGGATTTGCCTATTCTGTATGTTTCATATAATGGAATCATATAATATCTGGCCTTTTATGCCTGGCTTCTTCCCTTAGTGTGATGTTTTCATTCATGTTGTGGCATATAGTACATTGCTTTTAACAGCTGAATCCTACTCCATTGAATGTATACATGTTTCATTTTTCTGTTCATCAGTTGGGATAGTGGGGTTGTTTCCACCTTTTGGCTATTATGAATAGCTGTTCATGTACAAGTTTTTATGTGGATATCTGTCTTTGTTTCTCTTGGGTATACTTAAGAGTAGAATCGCTATCATGTGATAATTCAGTTTAACTTGATTGATTTGTTTATATTGGATACTGTTGCATTCCTGGGATAAATCCCAGTTGGTCACGATATACAGTTCTTTTAATATGCTGCAGGATTTGGCTTGCTAATATTTGTTGAGGATTTTTTTCTCTTATAATCATAAGAGATAGTAGTTTTCTTGTGATAGCTTTGCTTCGGTATTAGGGTAATAGTGACCTCACAAATACTGGCCGCTTCTATTTTTTGGAAGAGTTTGAGAAGGATTGGTACTAATTTTTAAATGTTTAAAGCCCAGGCTGGTGTGAGTCAGTTGGTTGAGTGTCCTCCCGTAAACCTAAGGGTCAAAGGTTCAATTCCCAGTCAGGGCACGTGCCAGGTCGTGGGTTGGGTGGGGGGTGCGTGGCGGAGACAACCGATTGATATTTCTGTCTCACATCAGTGTTTCTCTGCCTCTGTTTGTCCTTTCCTTCCCCTCTCTTTAAAAATAAATAAATAAATACAATCTTTTTTTAAAAAACGACAATAGGCAGATGATGCCCACATCCCAGGCATGTGCCCTAACTGGAATTGACCTAGTGACCTTTTGCTTTGCGGGGTGATGCCCAGCCCACTGAACCACACCAGTCGGGGCTGTATATTGTCTCATGTGTTCACCACCCATAGTCCTTTTTCTAGTTTTTTAAGGTAGAAGTTTAAATTACTGATTTGAGATCTTTCTTTTTTTAATTTTTTTAAAGGTATGCCTTTACATCTTTAAATTTCCTTCACTGCATCCCATAGATTTTGTTATGGTGTATGTTTATTCATCTCAAAGTATTTTCTAATTTCTCTTTTGATTTCTTTGGCCCATTGGTTATTTAAGGGTATATGGTTTAATTTCCATAGGTTTGTGAATTTTCTGAATTCCTTTCTGTTACTGATTTCTAATTTCATTCCATGTGGTCAGAGAAGATACTTTGTGATATCATTCTTTTTAAATGTATTATTATTTTGTGACCTAATGTATGATCTGTCCTGGAAGGTGTTCCATATGCACTTGAGAAGATTGTGTATCATATTGTCATTGGGTGGATTGCTCCATGGATGACCATTGACTAGTTGGTTTACAGTGTTGTTCACTTTTATCTCCTTGCTTACCTTCTGTCTATTAGTCTATCCATTATTGATAATAGAGTATTGAACTCTCAAACTGTCACTGTTGAACTCTATTTCTCTGTTCAATTCTGTCCATTTTTGCTTCACATATTTTGGGGTTCTGTTCGGTGTGTATGGGGTTCTGCTCATAGTTGTATCTTCTTGATCAGTATATAATGTCCTTCTTTGTCTATTGTAATAGTTTTTGACTGAAAGTCTATTTTGCCTGATATTAGTATAGTCACTCCAGCTCTATTTGGGTTACTGTTTGAATGGAATATCTTTTTCTGTCCTTTACTTTCAGCCTATTTGTGTCTTTTAGTCTAAAGTGAGTCTCTTGTAGACAACATATAGTTAGGTCATTCTTTTTAATCTACTCTGTCAATCTCTGTCTTTTAATTGAAAAGTATCATTTATTTACATTTCATATAATTGTGGATAAGAAAGGACTTATTCTGTTTTGCTGTTTTTTCTGTGTCTTACATCTTCGCTGTTCCTCAGTTCCGCTATTACTGCCTTCTTTTGTGTTAGATGTTTTCTAGTGTACCATTATAATTCCCTGTTCTTTCTTTTACTGTATACTTTTGAGATATTTTCTTAGTGTCTCCTCTTCCTCCAGGGATTCTTAAACAGGTGATTCAACCCCTTTGGAATCACCAGTCTAAAGGATTTTGGTGTGAATCTTTTTACAAAGATGAAAACGTATCATAGTGTGAACAACTACTCCCTCCTGTATCTATCGTAGTCTGAAATCAGATTCTCACACATTATATTTTCTAAAAGTATAGTGCGCATTAAATGTGATACACGTCAGAGAAAGGATAAGCCAGACATGGCCCTTCTGGAGAGGGGAGCGGGGAAGGGAGCCCTCCCTGTAGTGGGTAGTGTGTGGGCTGTGCACAGTGCCATGGCGTTTCTTTTTCAGCTCATCCTTGGAATCCCAGAGCAGGCCTTAAGTCTTCTCCACATGGCCATTGAGCCCATCCTGGCTGATGGCGCTGTCCTGGACAAAGGCCGGGCCATGTTCTTGGTGGCCAAGTGCCAGGTGGCTTCAGCAGCTTCCTATGATCCACCAAAGAAAGCTGAAGGTAGGAAACCATGGAAAGATTGTTAGGCAATACTATTGCAGAAAACTTCTAAAATGTAGGACCCAGAAGAAGAAAAATTGGGGACAGTGTTTAAGTTCTGAGTGTTCACAATTTTATGTTAATGTTTCATGCAGCATTTAAAGTGCCTTCATGTGCATGTTTGTCATGAAAGTTGAAGGCAAATGAATGTTTATTTACCCTATAGAATTAGGCCCCAGGCTGGAAGCCAGTACTAAAGACCTTTTATCTTACTCTAGTGTATTTTTTTCTCCTGAAAGAGTTGGCTATAAAAGTATCTGTACAGCATAGGGAATATAGTCAGTAATATTGTGATAATTACACACGGTGCCAGGTGGGCACTGGAAACATCAGAGGGATCACTTTGTAAAGTATATGACTATCTAATCACTGTGCTTGCTGAGTACCTGAAACCAACACAAAATAATACTGAAAGTAAATTCTAGTTGAAAGATTAAAAAATACATTTCAAAATCTGTTCAAGAGCTGATAAATAAAGACTTAAAGTTATAAGAAAGTGGTACATGTTAAGTCAATAAAAGTAGATACTAAGCACTGGAAACGACATGTGAAGTGTTGAGTGAAACATGTGACATCTCCCCTCGCCCTTCAGCTCTGGAGGCCGCCACTGAGAACCTCCATGAAGCCAAGAACTATTTTGCAAAGGTGGACTGCAAGGAGCGGATCAGAGACGTGGTGTACTTCCAGGCCAGACTCTACCACGCCCTGGGGAGGACCCAGGAAAGGAACCGGTGCGCCATGCTCTTCCGGCAGCTGCATCAGGAGCTGCCCTCTCACGGGGCGCCCTTGATAAACCATCTCTAGCAACCTCCCTGCTGGGCCACTGTGCCGTGTGTGAGATTTTGGACATGTTTACATTCCCTCCCTCCACACAAATGTTGTTTTTGATGTCTGTGTTGTCAATAAACTGCATTCGGATTCGTCTGTCTGATTTTGCTGCTAAAATATGCATAATCTGTTTTGTTTTTCCTTTTAATAGCAAAGACACCAAATTTTTGTTAATAAACAGCTGTTAAAGATTATGTTCTTTCTGAACAAAATTGCCGATGCCTTATTAGAAGTCATGCACTCTACGTCATTGTGTAAATTTGTTTACACATGTGCTCAGGCGCGCCCCCTTCGGGTGGTCAGTGGATCTTGGCAGGGGGTCAGCGCAGGCGCTTCTGTGCCTTGAATTTCCTTCTGAAGCGTCCCTGCTTTGTAGGACTGAATGGTGCTTGTAGGGGCCTGTGCGTGTTCGTGAGTACGTGTTGGCCCCTGACTGAAGTTAAAAAGGAAACGATGTGTTTTGGAACAATGAAAAGCATATTTCATTCACTTTCTGGGTGTTGGCTTTCTTGTATCTCCTTCATGGGTGTATTTTTGTTCTATAACTATATAAATAAGGGATGGTAATAACTTAAATCTAGGAATTCCTTATGAATAAGGTGATTATAAATTAAGAAAGCCCCTGAATCTTGGAGGCGGGCAGATGCCGTCCCTCAAGCACACAGTGGGACCCTGCAGTGAGCAGCCACCAGGGAGTGCTTTGTCTGTTCACGAACGTGTTACCCTTCAGCGCTCACAGAAAAATCCTGTGCTTCAAGTCCAAAACAGGCACAAGACACCACCCAAATTTTGCAGCTTCTATCATTGGTGCTTCTCCGTTCAATTGAAACCTGATGAGAAATAATTTATCTCCAGAGCTCTTTGAAGTGGTATCAAACAACTCCCACTCGTGAGTGTGTGTTTGCTGGCCATACAAACTCTGGAAACAAGACATGTCAGTGTAGAGACAGAGACACGAATGTATGCTGATGTTTAAGAACCTTTCCTTAAATTTATTTAAAAGGTTATATATGTAGAGGGTAAAAATTAAATATTCTTTTTAAAATATTTTATTTATTTTTAGAGGGGAAAGGAAGAAGAAAGGGAGAGAAACATTGACTGGCTGTCCCTCGCACACCCTCAGCCCAGCCATGTGCCCTGACCAGGAATCAAACCGGCGACCTTTCACATTGTGGGATGATGCCCAACCCACTGAGCCACACCAGTAAGGGCAAAAATAAAGTATTCTTAAAAGCTGTGTAGTAAAAAGTAATTCTTCCTCCTGGGAAGTTACCATGACTGTATGTTTCTGTTTATTCTTCCAGATATATTCTTTCACCTGATGTCATTTTTGATCAATATATTTAAACTAAGATCCTCCCAGTCTAAGAAGTGATTTTAATCACTCTGCCTCAGTGTAAGAAGGTTCAAGAGATGGGACAAGGTTGCTCAGCTGACCCCTCAGGTATCAACATTAAAAACCAGAAGGCATCAAACTTGACCAAGACTGGCTACACGATTTGGGGGGGCCCAATGCAAAGTGAAAATACAAGGCCTGCATTAAGCAGAGCCTTAAACCACATAGGAGGCCCTTCCATGCAGAGCCCCGTGCATACGCACAGTTTGCACACCTGTGAAGCCAGCCTGCTGGCCCCTCCCTCAGCTGGCATGTCCACCTGGACTGCACTGAATCCAATGCTCATCCGAAGAGGTCACAGCTCCCTGTCATCTATGACTTAGATTTGAACCTGGGGCCATCTCCTCCAGGGAGGAATAGTGGGTTAAATGGAAAGTTGGGAACATCAGAGTGATCCCCAAACTCAGAACTGCCTGGGCTACGGCTAATTGGCTTTTTCCTGGTGGAGCATTTGGTGGGAGGAGGCAGAGTCTGGTACACTGAGGAGAAAAAAATTGATGATTTGGTTAAATGGGGAAAGGGTTTGGTGAGGAGGGAATTGCAGCTAAATGGCCAGTGGGCATTGAGGTGTATAACAGAGATCTTAGGATGTCTCCTCAAAGGGGAAGAGAAGGAAGCTGACCGGAGCCCGTGGGGTGGCATGGTGGGAATTCTACCCAGCAGCCTTGGTGTTGAGTATTTCCGGCCCTGGGGTGGGTGGGAGCAAGTAAGACAAAGTGCCCTTTTGTAAGACATGTATATTAACACATTATCAATCCTAATGTGTTAATATACACACATTAATAATCCTTCACCACAATCCAAGAGGTAAGCAATCACATTAGTCCCATTAAATAGATGTAGAGACCAAGGCATAAGGAAGTTAAATCGCTCACTCCCCCAAGCTCACACAACTAGTAGGTTTTAGAGCTCCGAATACAACCTAGTGGGTGAGGAACCCTGGAGCAGGTCCATCCCAGAGTTCTGCACAGATTTTGCAATAATCTTTTTCAGTTTGTTGAACACATAACTGGTAATATCAGTTATCATTTATCTAGTGCCCAGTATAGGCCAGACACTGTGCTAGGTACGATCTGTCATGCTAAACCATTTTACAGGTGAGAAGCTGGGCCCTGGAGACCTGGCCTGCCTCCGCCCCCCACACCAGTAAGGATGGGTCAAGAATTAGTCAGGATCCAGTCCCTGTGTGAGAAGCTCCTCCGCCTCTTCTCTTTCATCACCTCTGTGTTCACCTGTATGTCTTGAACATTTCTACTGGTCCAGAGTGTCTTAAATTTTGTCCTGATGCTTCGGGTGGTTACACAGATTTTGTTCTTTCCCAGTACATCTAAGACAAATGAAGAACTTCATCTACGCCCCCGCTGACTTCCCTTTTATATTGTTTATGTTTGGGATAAACAAACATATTAACCTAAATTCTTGTTGAATGCAAACTTCTCAGGGACTTTTTTTTTTTCTTTCCAGCATTTTCCTACTGTCCTGTTGGCTGGGAAAGAATTCATAGAGTAATGATGTGTGTCTCTGCCCAGAAGTTCAAGGTATGGAAGATGGAACATTCCAGTGAACAACAGGAGTAGAACACAGAACTGTTCTGTAAGGAGAAGGAAGATAAAGCCTTGGCAGTGGCTTAGGATGCTATCCCAATGGGTGAGATCATTTTAAAGTCTTACTTTTCAACCCTTCCCCTGTCCAAGTTTTCTTTTTTAAAGATTTTTATTTATTGATTTTGAGAGAGAGAGGGAGAGAGAGAAACATCAATCTGTTGTTCCACTTATCTGTGCATTCCTTGGTTGATTCTTATATGTGCCCTGACCAAGGATCGAACCCACAACCTTTACATATTGGGATGATGCTCTAACCAGCTGAGCTACCCGGCCAGGGCTGTCCAAGTTTTCTTAAAAAGAAGAATCAGATGCTTTGTTGACTTTTTCTTGGCAGTCTGTGTTGTCAAGACAACAAGATCTGTTTGCCTAGAAATAGGTTTTTCTGGTGTTCTTGGAGGAGAAAACTCAAAAAGCAAAGCCAATTCTCACTTGTCATATCACTAAGAAGAAAATGATTTCTATCACAAGAGGGGCTGAATGTCAATGAAAGACCATTGTGATGTTCTCTGCTTTGTTCTAATTCGCTTTAATAAGAAAGGCACATGGTTGATGGGGTTTTTAGCTCTGTGCCAAGTACAGTAATAGTTAACACCTTTGAAGTGCTTCTGTGCCAGGCACTGAGCTATTATTATCTTTACACACACGATGATGGTATTCAGACCCCAAGACCAGCCTGCAAGCTAGGTTTATTATCCCCATTTGACAGCTGATGAAACCAAAGCCAGTTGTCCAAGGCCACAGAGCTGATAACTCTCAAAGCTGGGGTTTGAACTAGGTCTGCCTGACTCCACAGTCACTGCTTTCAACCACAGAGCTGAAAGTAAACATGAATCAGCTGAAATGTGCCTATCTATATTCCAGGAATTAACAACTCTATTGGCAAGTCAGAATGCATGCATGAAAAGAATAATGAAGACAGGGTGGCTGAACATCAAAGAAATGGTACGTACAGTCCTTGCTCTAGATGAGAGAGGAGAGAAAACAGGGAGGTCCTGGGTCACAGCATTTCAGGAAACGCTTCCACAAAGAAGTGGATTTTGGGCTAGCGTTTCGATTCAAATGGGCTTGCTCTTACTTTTCTCACATAATTGGCTTCTAATGTTACACAGCTGTATATATACCTATCTTAGTTTCTGCCTGTTAGCTAGAGTTCTAATAAAACACAGGCAATTCAGTAACATGATGTATAGAAACATATAGGATTATGCACTTTAACATGTAACAGGAAAAGACATCGACCAATATCTACTTTGGCTTCTTAAGTAAAGCAGGGCTTGCCAAACCATTGTCCTTGGGCCAAAACTGGCATGCCACCTGTTTTTAATGGCCTATTAGCTCAGAATGGTTTATACATCTTCACTGGTTGAAGAAAAATTAAAACAATGACATTTTGTGATCTGAAAATTACGTGCGATTCAACTTTCACGGTTGTAAATAAAGTTTTATTGGAACACAGCCACGCCCATGCATTTACTTCTGCCTATGGCTGCAGAGTTGTTGCCAACAAACACCATATGGCCTGCAAAGCCTAAAATATTTACTATCTGGCTCTTTACAGAAAAAGTTTGCTGAACCCTGTCACAGAGAGACGAGTTCAGAATGTTTCCTGTCAACCCCAATACATTATATTTGGGGAAGAAAACAGAAAAATGCAGCACGATGCATCCACCATTCAGAATTGACAGGTAACTTTTTACCATGTGCTTCAGATCCACTCATAAGTAAAAGGCATAAAACATTACGACATCCATCAACTTACTATAACATGCTTCATGGACCCATTGCCCGGATGATCACTTCAGGACGGTGGTTCCCAGGTCTTTGTTGTACCCAGCAGAGGCGTGCGCGCCCGGTGACGCGGGGAGCGCTGGGCGTCCGCTGCGACGCTCTGGATCGTCTGAGAGCGCCCCTGCAGCCTGGAAATACCGGAGGAGCTAAACAGAAGCGGGCTGGAAATCCACTCAGTTGACAAGAGGACTTGGAACCTATCATTAATTAGGCTCTTGACTCTCTTCTCAACTCTTGGTTCGCCTTTTGGCTGCTTGGCAGAGCCCGTGAGCCACCCGGTAACCCTTGGTTCAAGGAGGGCAGGGCTGGCAGCCTTCGAGGTCTTCTCTGCTCCCCGTCCCCACCCCCCCCCAATCCCCGCAGCACTGACACCCCGCTGGGACACTAAACACACTCTTAAGTCTCCAGCAAAGTAGGGCGCTGAAAGGGGTAGCATGTTTTGTAAGAATATGATGTTTTCCACACAAAGCATCCGAGTAGTTTTTGGGGAAAGCCAGACTTCATTGGGTTTCGTTTTAGTTTGGTACAGCCAGGTAGAATGGGGGTGGGGAAGGTACATTGTCCCTAGCATTTAGGGCGGGCCCTGAGCAGTGATCGGGTGGGTGCAGGAGGGGGTTCCCCGGAATGGGTGTCCCGCTGCCTTGGGGAACTTTCCGGGAACTCAGCCGCCGCCCTGCCCTTCCCGCGTTTGGCCAAACAAAGCTAAGCCAACCTGCTGAAGGGTGCCGCGGCCGCCGCGGGGAGAACCCGGGCAGGTGCGCGCGGCCGGCGGGGGCAAAGTTGCAGCGCAGCCCTCGGCGCCCGTGCCCCAGGCTGGTCTCTCCTCTCCTCTCCTTGCGGGTCCCCGGCCTCCTTCCACCCCGGCCCGGCCCTGCCGCACCCCCTCCGCACCCCGCGCCGCCTGCTCCCCTCTCTTCTCCTTTCTCTGCACCTCGCCGTTACTTTCGTCTCCGCGGGCTCCCGCCTCCCCGCCCTCCCCGGCGCCGGGCCAAGCGGCGGGGACGCGCCGAGCGACGCGCGGCGGACGCGGGCGGGGCCGGCTCTGCGCCCGGGTTTCAGCGGCCGTGGCCAATCCCCGCGCAGCCCGCGGCGGCGTCGCGCCCGAGCCGGGACTCGGGCGGCACCTCCCGCCCCCCGCGCGCCCGCTGGGGCCCAGCTAAGCGGAGCGGAGCGGGGGGCGCAGAGCGCGGGAGGCGGCGGCGCGGAGCCCAGGTGAGCTGGTGGGAGCCGGGTCGCGGGCGGAGGATGCAGCCACCGCACCCCGGCGCCCTCCGCCTCTTGGGGCGGAGGAACCACTGCCGGGTTTGCAGACAAAGCCCTGAGGCTGGTCGCGGGCTCCCTCCACCGAGGGGACCCTGCGTGCGCCGCCCCACTCCCCACCACGTGGAGGTGAGGTCCCTGGCGCCCCTTCCTCCGTATCCTCTGAGCCCCGGGGCCTGGGTAGGGGAGCTCTCGGCGGGACCGCGCCCGGCCCGGGGTGGTACGGGCGGTCCCGGAGTTTGGAACCGAGGTCACCGGTGGCCGGGGCAGCCGAGGATCTCGGAGGCGGCCTAGGCCCACCCCCTCGCGTGTGACAGGTGGGGAGAGGTGTAACGCGCAGGGGAAGAGAGGGCCCACGGACTTGGAGCACCCCACCCCCGCGCCCCGCTGGTCTGAGGTGCAAACACAGGCCCTGGGAGGTTGGACACCAGGCGGCAGGACCCTAGGCCAGCCGCTGTGGGGTCGGGGACCGTTGCCTCTCCTCGGTCGGCCATTTGCCCCCGCCGACCCCCGCCCCCAAGTCTCCGCCAGAAGCTCACAGGCTCGGACCTTTTGACCTAAATTCACCCTGGGGCCGCAGCGGGCGCGCTGTGCATGCAGAGAGGTGCCCCTGGGACGCGGGGATGCTGGGCCCAGCTCCACTCAGCATTGGGTTTTGGTGCCTGGGGTGCCACCCGCTCCAGCCTTGAGCTTTTTCTGGCTTCCTAGCCCCGGCACTGCCCAGTTTGGGAAGTAGGGTGTTCTCACAGCTCTGCCAGCCGTCCTGGCGGCGCTGAAGAGGGTGCACCTCAGCCCCTCCGATCTCCTCCCTGCAGAAGGTTGGGGCAGGGGGATGGCGTTGGTGGGGGTCGGAAACTCAGTTCTGTCAGCGAGAGGGGCGTACTGGCCTCGGGGTGGGACATGCAGGGTCCACCTGCTTATAGGCAACTTTTGCTTTCCTCAGTCCCGTAGTCCCCTCGGTCCAAGGGACGGAAACTTCACGTGCCCCAGAGCTGTGCAGTCATTTACTGCACCCCTTTCCTGGCTCTTTGTCCCCGTAGCCATCCTTGTTCCTAGCGGGGAGGCAGGGACCACAGGAAGAGGAAGGCTTTGGGGGGAGTTAGACCCTTCCTCCCAGAGAAACATGCAGTTTAAGAATAAACAGTGCATGTGCTATGCAAATACAGCTTCTTGGTGAGCCTGGACCCTCCATTTAGATGACTGCTCAGAAACCCTTCCCAGGGAGAAAGCAGCCATTTGTAGTGAGAGCATACAATGCATTTTAAAACAAAAAACAGCCACCATTTGATGAGCTCCTAAGTGCTGTGCTGTGTTGCATATATTCTCTCATTTAATGCCGAAAATATCCTGCGAGGTTGTGGTTTTTATCCCCATTCTAGAGATGAGGAGGCTGAGGCTTGCAATAATCCCGCGGCGTTGCTAGACGATAGCTCCCTTTATGGATGGACTCAGAGAGGTTAAGTAACTGGCCCAGGGTCACACAGCCAACCCTGGTGTGTCAGGTCTTAGAGCCTTTGCACTTGGCACGTTGTTCTAGAGCAGGGACCCTTGCAAGGCCACCCCCAGCCTGTTGAGGAGTGCAGATTTGTTTACAAAACCCAGAGGACACTGATGCAAGGAGACACGGCGTGATGCTGGCCAGCTGAGGCTTGTCTTTGCTCCCAGGTTGCCCCCCGGTCCCCCATTTGATTGATTGATTGATGTTCAAGTACCGTTGTCTCGCTCCCAGGTTGTTAATGGTCTGGTAGCCAAGTACATGTACTCAGCTATGAGGTAGCTTCCATCAGGGGCAGCCCCTATTCCTGGGGAGTGTGTGGAAAAGTGTGGGGGCGACTCTGGTTGTCAAAATGATGCTGAGCTCTCCTGGCTTTGGGTGGGCAGGAGCCAGGGATGCCAGATGGCCTGCAAGCAGGCCATGTCTTCGGCAGACGTGGTGAAGACTTGCCCTGCCCTAAATGCCAGGAGTGGCCCTGTTGAGAAGAAACACCAGCGGGAATAAGTGCTGTGGGAGTGAAGGAAGCAGAGGGCAGGGAGGCTGCCTGGTGTCAGTCCAGGAGGTTCCCTGAAGGAGGTGTTATTTGTGCTGAGCCTTGAAGAACGGGCTAAAAAACAGAGCTTGGATGCCAGGAGGAGGGGAGGGAGATAGGACAGGATGACCTGGCAGGAGAAACTTCCTGCAGTCTCATGGGGAACTTCAGTCTGGATCCAAGATGGGCTGGTGGGTGGGGATGCGCCTCTCCCAGGAGGGAGGGATGGGCCAGGTGGGGTAGGCCAAGCCTATTTTCAAGTCATTTGGGCTCAGATTTTATCTATGTATTTATTTTTCAAGAGAGGGGAAGAGAGGGAGAAAGAGAGGAAGAGAAACATCAGTTGGTTGCCTCTTATACGTACCCTGACTGGGGACCAAACCCACAACCTAGGTATGTGCCCTGACCGGGAATCAAATTTTGCTTTGTCGGGTGACACCCAGCCCACTGAGCCACATGGGTCAGGGCTGGCTGGGCTCAGATTTTAACACAGACCACAGAGGAGTCTCCCTTATGCCGCTGTGAACCCATTTAATGGAAGGGCTCACAGAAGCGCAGTAACTTGTTCAGGGTCCCTGGGGACCGTCTCCCTGGCGTGCCTTCTTGTGGCAGCGTATGGTTCCCATTTCCTTTCCTGATCCTGGAGGTTCGAGGCAAACGTATTCGAGACTTTCCTTTGGGTCAGAGGGCCTTGTATTGCTATTTTTTCACAGACGTTTTGCTTTCCTAATAGCTCCTCTCTCTGGACCGGGCTAGAGAGCCTGGTTCTGCTTTGCCTGCACCGCTCCGAAAATTCCCTGTGGAGTGGACTTCTCTTCTTTCAGGCTGTGCTGGTCACCCTGCTGACCTGTTAGTGATATGGTCCCTCTCGTCTCTGGCTTCTCTGCGTATTTTGTTTATCCATTCATCTGTTGATGGACACTTTGGTTGTTTCTACCGTAAGGGCTTGTTAAGGCCACTTTATTCCTTTGCTTCTGCAGCCCTCAAATTAATAAACCACTGGGCATAAGACAGTATTTTAAGCATTTATTTTTAAATATTTTTTAAAAGATTTTATTTATTTTTAGAGAGAGGGGAAGTGAGGGAGAAAGAGAGGGAGAGAAACATCGATCCGTTGCCTCTCACACCCCCCCCAACCAGGGACCTGGCCCGCAACCCAGGCATGTACCCCGACTGGGAATCGAACCAGCAACCTTTTGGTTTGCAGGCTGGCACTCAATCCATTGAGCCACACCAGCCAGGGCTGTTTTTTAAAAATTTTTTAAATTTATTGATTTGAGAGAGGGAGAAATATTGATTTGCTGTTCCACGGATTTATGCATTCATCGGTTGATTCTTATATGTGCCCTGACTGGGGATCAAACCTGCAACCTTGATGTGTGGGAATGATGCTCTAGCCAGCCGAGCTACCTGGCCAGGGCAGGACATTATTTTGTCACTCCATTTGCAGGGAGAGGGTGATGGAAGAGAGATTCTCTGAAATCAACTGGGGACCACCTTCCTGGAGCGAGGTTTTCGGGACCTTAACTTCAGCCCCACCTGCTCCTCCCCAGGAATCTTCGCTCCCTTCTAAGCCCCATTACCCTCTGGGGGCAACACACAGGTATTCCCCAAGTGACATTTTCACGGAGTTTTGATTTCATTTAGGTCCATTCTTGTCAGTCACCATGATTTATTAATTGTAGGTCCCCGTGTGATTTCACTGGTGTACATTTTGTGACACTTTTTCCAGGTGAGTCAATACACAAAGTAAAGAAAGTTTCACTAGGTAGATTGTGCCCTAACCCTGTGGCCAGGTGTAGTGTCACCTCAGTTTCTCCTGATGCCCACTCGAGCAACTGAGCACCCCGAAAACCAAGCTGGCAGGAAGCCCAGTAAAGACCAGACCCTTGACACCCCCCCACCCCCACCCCGTTTGACAGCTGGGGTCTTTTTGGAGCCTGGACTATGAGCCAAGCTTTGTGCTTGTCACGTTCACACAGAAGGTCAGCTCTATAGCTACCCATTTTATGGATGAGAAAATCAAGGCCCAGACCCCCCTCACATCTGTGTGGTTTCCTGACAGGCTCTCGAGTGCCCCCCAGGCACCCCCTGGGACCAAAGAGGCCCCCTTTCTGAGAGTAGATGCCCCCACCGCCAGGAGGTTATGTGTGGAAATAATTTCTGAATGGTTTTTCTCTCTGAAAAATAATGGTTTGAATGAGTATTTTTTCCTTCCCTGATTGGATCCCTTCCTCAACAAAAGAGGGAGGTAGGGAGGGAAGGAGGCAAGTGTGTGAGACTTGGCAGGGAACACCCACCCCTGCCTTGGCATTCCCTGCTGGGTGATGTTAGTGACCAAAATGGGGAAGGAATGATTTTAGCCCATGGTTTTGGTTTCAACCGTGTTTGTAGTGTTGCTGGTGGTTTTTTCTTTCTTTTTCTCCCAATTATGAAACATTTTAAGCATAGAGAAAAGCCAAAGTTTTGAGTTGTTGACTGGCTGCTGTTTTTGGAAGGCTGGAAGGAGGTCCAGGAGGTGATGGAAAGGGGGCAGAGTGGGACATTGGCTCTGGAACCCTGGTGAGCTCTCCCTGAACCCACACTTTTGGGGGCTGGTGACAGGCTCTGCCCTGGAAACCGAGGAATGCAGGGGCTTGGTCCCTGTCCCCAAGGAACTCCCAGGTGAGTGGTCTGTGAACTGTTGGGGAGTGCTTTGGAAAAGATAAACGATTCCAGCATTTTTCCCTTTTGAAAAGGAGAGAAAGAAAATTCCAAGAG